>JAVJIF010018081.1:0-82819 GCA_038442645.1 Agave tequilana | reverse complement strand
ATCTTAGTAAACCATTATTCTCCTCCCATTGTTTTTTAAACCTTCCTTCTTCATGATCTTTCGGGTTGAGATTGAACTTTTATTTTGGATGCGGCCAATTTATTTTCTCAAAATACTATTAGATCTTTTTTTGTCTATTTTTATGTGACAAGAAAGCCGGTTGGTGCTTAAACTTCTCATCTCCATAGAAGCAGCATGAATATGACATATTGCGGCTTCATCCACTGTTTCTTTGCCTAATTTTCTGGATATTTTGAAGGTAGATTTTTGTACTCTAGTGTAAACCTTCTCATCCCTCTAGAAGCCGACTATTTTGAATGTTTAGTGAATCAAAACAGGTTGGCCTAACATTGATAAGTTTGTAAAGTAACAAATCTCGCTGGTGCTTCTTGTGTGTGGGGGCGAGTGCGGGTGCGATTATGGTCAGTGATAGACCCGACCACGATTTTAAAACCGGTAGTTCCCGATTCCTTCGTAGGAGGAACCGGAACAGGCCAGGCGCCGGCCTATATCCGATGTCAGAAACGGGTCGGTCCTTTTTTTGCTTTAACTCCGTTGAATATTAATTTTTATATATAAAAAAGTAACAAATAATTAAAAAAATAAAAAATGGGTTTGAACTTAATCTTTACCGTTAAGTTGCCTACGTATTGTTTGGTATTTAGAGGAATCAAAGTCCACAAGTTCTCTTACCTAAATCTCCATACCGTACCTCAATCGCTTCCTATCATTTCGGTGATCGTCATTTTCATAAAGTCTTCATTTTCTTTTCACACAATTTCTTATTGCCTCCACGCTGCTTTTGTCAATCAAGAAGAAATGTTTGGGCCTCCACTGATTCAGAAGACATACTCAAATGATTTTGATCCAAAATACTTCTCCCTACACTAAATGTTTGTTCAAAAACTGCTGGTTCACACCGGCATTTCTAAGACTGTTTTAACAATAATTGTCATTGAGATTGTGTTAAATGTTCTTTCAACCATTGTAGGATTGGAAATTCATATCTTGAAAATCTTTATCAAACTCAAATGAAGTGGTAAATAACTATCAAGCTTGGAGTTTGAGCTTATGAAAATCCTCATAATTTTTTGTGCCATGCCCCGCTTTTCAAAATACGTGAAAACGGAGTCGCGATGAGAGTCGGCGACGTATATACGCGAGAAAATTATTCTACATATACACACTAAGCCTAAAGCAATCCCAACAAGCTAAATATATATCATTTATGATGACATGATAATCACTGTAACTGTACATATAATGTCCACACATGATAAAAGATGAAAAAAAAAAACAAGTATGAATCAATTATAACAATATGAATAAAGGCAAGCAAGATAATACCAAGAAAAAGCGATCAAGTAAGAGAACTCCAACTCCTTGTAAAGCGTGGAATCTTCTCATCGAACACCTGATAAATAAAAATAAATCGTCCAATATCTGAACGTTCAAATCTAGGGTCATCAGAAAGCGATCCGTGAGTGTATAAGAAAAAGGGAAAGTGCTCGTTTATATAAACAGTGTGTACATATATCACAACACGATACACTGCAAATAAATGATAACAGAATAATCATGAATGAAAATGTAACTGAAAGATAACTGATCACATGAGAGTCTGCAGGTAAAAGAATACTATTGATAAAACAAAACAACTGATGCTAAATGTGCAACCTAACATATGTAATATCTGCTATACATTCCGGTCATGTGTACAGTCATATGTTTATCATAATTATATGAGTTCAATCAGGTGAGTACAGTTAATTACAGTACATAATAACAGTTTATCATTTATTAATTATGTCAGTGAACACCAACTACCAGATGTAATAGACGTATCCCATACTACACCTACTACACATGCCAATCAGGGTGCTAAATTATTGAAATTGATTGATTGGAGACATTGTCCATGCTTTTAGGTGGGTCCTGTACATACCGGGATCACGGCCCAGATGTCTGGCGCTAAATCAAGCGCTACTGCCCGGTAGTTAGTAACGGTAACAATACTCACAGTTTTACTGTGAAACAATAAACTCACAGTAACACTGGAACAATAAATAGATGGGATGTCAGCCATCCACGGAACTCTGCAGTGGAATCGTAAGTCAGCTGCGCAACCTGTATTCTAGATCCACCCAAAATACAGACGTTGTCTCCTCCATGAATGTTCTAATCCCAATATAATTTGTTTAATAATCATGTTGTTATATTATCAAGATCAATTAATATACATGTCACGTAGTCCACTGGATAACTTTGTGAGGGTAATGCTAACAACATGAACAGTGTAATCAGGATACCAGTATAATATGAAATATGATGTCAGTAAACAGGATAAGTAGGACGATGTTGTTACCGTATAACAATATTTCCCAATAGTTTAGTAACTTAGATATGATAGTTCAAGTAAGTGTCATGTATAACCAGTCCAGTTTTGAAGAGTTATCATAATGTCCAGAATCAAGAATATTATGCAAAGTTTATTTAAAGAGATATAAAAACGTTCACAAGATAATTTATTTTGTATTTAATACATGTAGACGTGAACTAGTAACTAACAGACATGAAACATAATTGAGTTTGAACAATTATTTAAATGTAAATAATATTTATTGAAATAAACAGGATAAAACACTCACGGAAATAATATTGAAATACTCAATGAGAAAATAAAGAACACTCACCTTGGCTTATCACGTGTCCAAAGACTAATTCGAAGAAATCTACATTAACTTCACTCAATTAGAATTTATCAAATTTTACATAAGATATCCTATTTGATGTTATCCAGTGTTTTAAAATTAAATATGAATGATCCCGATCTTAAAATAAGGTGGTATGATGATGTATTGAGTTTATAAGATTATTAAGATTTTATTTACTGATTTTTTTGTAGGGTTTAAATGGTTCAAAACATGAAAATTCCTTAATGGGTCTGAATGTTGAAATAGCGAGTCTCAACATAGAATGAAGTGGTTCAGTCCTATATTACATGCAATTAATCAAAAAAATTTCAGTAGATTCTAGGGTCATCTTAATATTTATTCTTATTTTTACTTATTTTTTCAGATTTTTATCTAGTCAATAAAATTGTTTTTCAATAAGTTAACAGGTCTGTTTTGTATTTGGGTCGGGTTCAAATAGATTAGAACCCACAATCAGTGGACTGAACTGTATTAGGGGTTTCTGAAACTGGGCTTCAGAATTTATATATATATTCTTTTTTTTTGTTTTTGGCCTGGCCCAATAAGCCAGGCCCAGGGGTCTGCTTTCGACCTGGCCGAGAGCAGGCCCATTTTTTTTCCTTGCTTGGCTTGGGTCAATGGCAGCCCAGGCTACAGGCTTGGACCAATAAGCCAAGCCGGGTACTGTCTGCACCCGGGCCGGGTGGCCAAAGGGCCCTGGGAGAGCAGGCCCTTTAGTCTTTTTTCTTTTCTTTTTTTGTTTGCGTGGCCCAGTGGCGGCCCAGGCCACTGGAGCTGGCCAAATAGGGGCGGGGCGGGTCTTCACAGACCCGCTAATCTCAGCCTTTGTCGAGAGCAGTCTCCAAAATTTTTTTCTTTCTTTTTTTTTTTGAATATTTTCTTTTCCTTTTTTAATATATAAATTTTGAAAACTCTGAAAAATTCTCCATTAGATAATGTATGGGTACATTACTATATATTCAATGTAGATCGTTATGGTGAGTTTCAATTTTATGAAAGGAAAAATTTTAAATATGTAAACTTTTAATCCAAACAAATTCCTTTTCTTTTTAATATTCCAGAATTTTGTTTTAAAAATTTCTATTAGTGTAATGATATATTACTTTATATATTTTATTTAGAAAAAATGAGGTTTTGATGAAGAAAAGATTCACGGAAAGAGAAATCTAAGCATGATATTTCAATTTAATTGAAATTTTTAATTCGTACAAATTATTTTATTTATATATTTGGATGAGATTAAAGTTTCATGAAAAGAGGGATTTTAAACATGATATATCATTAAATACTAGTTCATACAAATTAATTTAGATCTTAGGGGAGATTTAAGTTTCATAAAAAGAATTTTAAACATGATATATCATTAAATTCTAGTTCGCATAATTAATTTTACATAGGACTTTAGATAAGAATTCTTAATGGAAAATTAATGAAAAGAAGAATCTAATCATGTTGCTTTAATAAATTTAAATTCATAAAAATTTTAATATACTTACTTAAATTTATTCCCTTAGCTTGCTCCTCAATCTCCACGTCTCGGACACGTTTATTCGTCATGATCGATTTCAAGGAGAGCGCTGAAAGAAGGATGAAGAAATTGGATCTGAGTTTCTTTCTATCTGTCGTTTTTTGCTTTAAGAAGCAATAGAAGAGGAATGATAAGATCTTTAGGTTAGGATTTTTAGAACATAGGTTTCAACAGAAAAAATCAGATTGTTAAGATAAAATTAATAGAATCTCATGAGATCTTTCAGTTGGAATTTGAAATTTAAATTTGACTTTAGGTTCGTTTAAATAAATTAGATCTCCTACCTAACTACACGCCAATATGGCATTATGTTTTAGATATTAGGATTTGAGAAAAGGAACATGAGTTCGAAACTTAACATAGATAAGTTAAGCACACAAATACATTTTTTATTATTATTACTATATATTTTTTTAAAGTTTTTATTTTATTTTACTATATTTGGGTATAAGTTAGATGGGTTATGGTTTATTAGATAATAGGATTTGGGTTGAAAAAGAAGATCAATTAGGAATAATACCAACAATAACATGATAATAATAATAATGCTAATAATAATGTATAAAATATAATACATACATATACTTTATAAAATGCAAATCAAAAATATATACACTTAATATGTATGTACATGTAATTATACACATGTATAAAATACGTTAATCAATAATAATAAGTAAATCTAAATAAAATTAATAAAAATAAGAATACAGTATTGTTAGTTAAGTGATATTACATTTTGACTTTTTGCAATAATAGTTGTTGCCCTCCTCAACTTGACTACTAGCTTGGCCATAACAAGAGATATAATATTTGAACTATAAATTCTACTATAATAAGGCATAAGTTTCTTTTTTAACTTCAATAAACATAGAATAAACATCTACATTCAATTTAAAATTTCTTAATAAGGAGTCAAATATTGAGGCAATCTGTCTAATTTATAACGTGGATCAAAAATACATGCAACTAAATAAATAGGTGAAATTATTTTAAATTATTGTAATCATTTATTTTTTATTACTTGAATACATGCAAATAAATACACATCAATTATATTTTCTTTCATCACACCACAAATATTAATACACTTAATTAAAAATAAATATGTTGCAGGTTAATAAACAACAGATAAAGTGTAAATAGAATCATTAAAAATTTAAGATAAACAAAATATTTGTGCATGCATCCCACTGATGAAGATATAAAATAATTTCACTAATACTTTTATCAATAAAATCACATAATAATTTTTTATAAGCATTACTATTATTAAGTAATTCATAAGTTAAATTTCAACTAGTTGGAACATCCTATGTAAATCATTTGGCTCATACCTTTCAATCTACAGTACATCTTTCATTATTCGTAGATGTATTCATAAATTGCGAAGTGGTATATAGTAGGTTAAAACTCTTTAGTTATTTTAAACTACCTTTCACACATAAATTTAGACATGACAATTACATCTTTGAAGAAAAATTTATCCTCAAAATCAGGTTTACAAAATTTTTCTAATAGCAGATGCATTATCAAAATTAGTTGCAAAAATCTTGTTAGTCAAACAGTATTCTTTCACAATTACTTTTATCAATCTATAAATATTAGAAGCAGTATGTCTTTCATCAAACACTTTAAATGTAATTATTTTTTTTTAAGTTTCATTCACAATCAACCTAATGACAGGTGATTCCTATGTAAGAATGTTGTTTCTATTGATCAGTCCATATATCACTACAGATAGATACACGTCCGTCGAAAGTGATGAAAGAAATCATGTAATTTTTTTTTATAAAGCTTATGAACTGTGCGTGTAAGAGTGGTTATAGGCACTCTAGTTACTTCAGGATTTAATGTATTCTGACAATAATTATAAAAATCTAATTTGTCACCGAAACTAAAAGACAAATGTTCAATGAAAATCAATCATGCTAATTCATCTCTATTATAAATATCAGAGAAATGAAATAATTGAGATTGGTAGTATATCTTAATATTTAAGTTTGCATCTTTGTGAGACTTCCTTCACAAAGATGCGCTCTCTCCAAATACTTTTGATATATCTCATAATCACTAGAAGCGGACCACTTATAAGTTTTTAGATAATACTTGCAATTGACATTAAAGATTGTGCTCGTCTCATTCCTAATTTTCTTAAAATGATACACGAAAAGATCAGACTTTAATTTTTGGCTAGTGGTATCTTCTTAGCCTCTATCACCTCTTTGGGTTTGGGATCTTTGGGTCAGAATATTGACTTGCATCTCTTTTCGGATATATTTCTAATTTCTCATCGTTGCGCGTACACCATTGAATATGGTGATAATTGCATGGAACCGAAAATGTTATCTTCTTCCGGCAAATTGATTTCACCGACCTTTCCCTTGCCACTTACCAACGAACTTTCATTTGCCATGATGATGGAGAGTAAGAAAATTGGAGAGCGGAAGAAAATTAGAGCGAAGAGAGAACTTAGAAATTAGAATATACTAGAAAATTTTGTATAAGGATTTTGTAGATAGATTTTTTTTTTTTTTTTAGAGAGATTTGTAGAGATATTTTGTAGAGAAATTTGGGGTGAAAAATAGGAGAAATACGGTGTTATTTATAGATTACAAAATATATTTAAAAAAATATTTTAAACTTAAAAGAATTAAAATAAACCCCCCAACGGTCCACTTTTGAAACGTTGAGGTGCGACCAGCCAAGAAACAAAAAAAATTTAGCCGGCCTAAGGCCAAAGCCCAAAGACCCAAAAACAAAAAATTAAAAGCCTACATGGGCTAAGCCGGCCCAAAGGCCCAAGATAAAAAAAGGCAGAGTGCGGGCCACTCGGCAAGGCCGATCGGGCCCAAAGGCCAATGGGCCAAGCCACCAAACATTAAAAAAAAATTAATGGTTCAAACTAGAAGCACGTGGGAACAAGAACTGATGTTTTCGATTCTGAACAAGGGAAACTGGAACCGGCCCCCACTGCAAGCCCCGTTCTGGCTCGGTTCAGAATCAGAGAACCAGCGGCACCGATCTGTTCTGTTTTCTACCACCAGTTCCGGTTCCGATTCGGTTCTCCAATTCAAACTAGAATCCTGGTAGGGTCTAGTCTGTGAATCCAGACAGGTTAAACTAATGTTTAACAAGTTTACCAACAAATTTGTGCAAATCTGTGGTCTTTTTTTTGGCTACAAGAGACCCTTACGGGCTGTGTCTTACCGCATGGAGTTAAACCTGTGACCTCGAGATAACAAGCTCCATATCTAACAGGGTGGCCACCCACGGCTGATTTATTTACAAGTAAACAAAGCAGAGACTAAAAGGAATTTTTCAAATATGCAAATGAATCGACTTTCTGAATGTTACACGTGAATCAGAAAAGTAACGAGTTTGGTTTTGGGTTTTCGGAAATGAGAGAGCTCATTGTAACTTTAAATTACTATGCTTTTTAATTAATATAGAGATTCATGAAGCATGCATAGTTCATTTTCCTGCACAAGAGGACAATGAGACTACAGCTCGCGTCGACTAACATATATCACGACAAAAGGAGTTCGCAGCAAATTTAGGACTTGCTCCCATTTGAAAATTTGTTCTATGTCGTTTTCATAATAAGAGAATCACGAAGAAGAAAAAATAAGTTGCACGAGTTCCGAAATAACAAAGAAATTAAACCTTATTTTTCAGATAATAATAACAATAAATAAAAAAAAAATGAGAAATTACTATTTATGTTAGACCACTTTGCGTGAAAATTAAAGGTGTTGAGTTTTAGACTTACAATATATATCAAGTAAATTAAAAACATAACTTCTTTCTCATGTGGTATAAAAGGTCATGAATCTACTAAGTGGTCTAGCTCACTGGTAAAAGAATGAGAGTGAGTTGCGAGGAGTTTCAGATTCAAGTCTACTTACAGCAAATGTTAAAAAAAAAAAAAAGGAAAAAACACATATTTTTCATTTAACCTCTTAAAAACACGCTTAGGTACCAATTAGAGAACTACTCTGCTCAAAAATTTAAACTGTTGCGTAGCGGAATAACAGTGTACATAAAGGTAAGTGTTCAGTCAACAATTTGTCAGAATAACAATGAAAATGGGGGCCATACCCTGTTTTTTCCAGGAAGAGGGGAGGGGAAAAAGCACTTGACACATGCTTAATGCAGTCTTTTCAATGTTTCCATTTTATTGTGTGGAATCCATGCAACATCCCTAACTAGTTTGACAATTCTCATGGAATTAATAATTTCTTCAATCAGCAAACTATACACCATCGCAATCTTGCTCTATAAATAGCTCAACATCACCTTCTCTCTAAATGTGGACACGAAATCTCAGGCCCAACTAAAACCACCAGTTTTCTATCTTCTTCAACAATGGCCTCCTCTTTCGCTTCTACTGCCTTCGTGTTTCTCTCTCTCATGCTTCTCTTCTGTGTCTCGGACGCATTAGGTTTCTTCAACTTGCATGAATATAATCCAATATCTGAATTGCATTTCATGAAAAGCTTTTTAACCTGATCAGTTTTAGTTGCATTCAACAGCTGGGATTATATGCGAGAGCCTGGACCGGAGCAAATGCGCATACGCTGTCTCATCATCAGGCACACGCTGCGTACTGGAGAAGCGGCTGAGAAGGTCTGGCACGAGGAATACACGTGCCAGTCCTCTGAGATCGAGGCCGGGGGGCAATCCGACTGGATTGAGAGTGATGAGTGTGTTGAAGCATGTGGAGCTGACAGGGACACTGTTGGGATCTCATCAGATTTCCTGTGGGATACTGGCTTCACTCAGAAGCTCTGCTCTGATAGATGTTCCAAGAACTGCACACCAACATCGTTGATCTCTACTTCAAACTCGCAGCTGAAGAAGGTAAAAACATATCTGAAACTTTATGCAATATATTGGATAAGTATTCAGTATAACGAGTTAGAAAAGTACTGACAGATAGTTATCATCTTCTATAGGTGTGTTTCTTCCCAAATTGTGTGGAGGACAGGAAACAAGTGCTCAAAAGAGCACGGTTCAGATAGGAAGATCCGGTGTGGTTCTGTCAGCATCTGGCCGCTGAGGCTGCATCATCTGAATGCTTCTGTCTTTATCCCCAGTCGTTTCCTTGGATCTCCTCGCATCAAGCCCTGCGGCTCTGTAACTTGCATCTAGAGATTAGTTTTGGTTCAAACAACAAAAATACACACATACTTCATACAACATGTTATCAATTAAATGTCAATCGCTCGATAGCGACAATAGGGAATGAAATCGCCAGAAATAATATGGTTTTGTGAATAGTAAGCATTGTTTCTTCACCAAGATACATGAAGGTGTGATAATTAATAAAAGATTGCAAATTGAATTGATTTCAGGCGGTGATAATTTTTCAGTTGTATTGTGTGGTTTTGTTTCATTTAATTTGGAGTTCTTTTGTAGAGAGGCTAGAAATTTTGTTTCTTCACGGACACTCACTTACAACTAATAACTCTCTTTTTTGGCCAACTCTCATTGTTCCCAGGTGCCGTTCTTGTGAGGAGAGTCCATCTTTTCTATCAGGGTATACCTACACATTTTAGACTCCGAACTGATTCTTATATGTAGACGGGACCCGCTTTCTCAACGACTGAAGGATTATAAACCACCATCATATTTGTAGTGAGCCAATACGTGAATTTCTCTGAGTTCTTTCAATTGCAATAGAATATTGGACATCACTCATAATCGGTCCTTGATCCTCATCTTCATCAGTATCCTCATCGGCTTCAAGATCACCACCTGTGTCACCACAAGTGTGATCTAAAATGATACTGATCTATGTAGAGATGGTAGAGTAGCACAACTCTCCGCTTGCTATGATATCTCGTACTCGGCTTTAACTTGCTGACATGTTAAACACTTTAGCACAAAGTTAGCTATGTCCCTTTTTCATGCCTTCCCACCAGAAATTAGTTCGAAGATCTTGGTACATCTTCGTTGCTCCAGGATGCACAGTATAGGGAGCGTGACACCATAATCTCCTCCTTAAGCCTGGTATTTGTGGCACACACACACGATGACCAAATTTTAACACTTCTTTATCACAGGTGAAACCCTGAATTTTTTCACCTTGAACCTTCTGCAAAATTCTTCTGATCTTGTCATCTTTTTGTTGCGCTTCATTGATTCAGTCATATAGGTCATATTGAATACTAACCTGGTTTGCCCAGCTGGTTACAAACCCCAGTTCCCTTACCTGTACATTCAGTTGCATCCTTTCTAATTCTCCCAATAGTCTTGATTGTTGAGTTATCAATGCAACTAGTGATCTTTTTGACTTCCGGCTTAGGGCATCGGATATGACATTGGCTTTCCCGGGTGATAATGTATGGTTACGTCATAGTCCTTTATCAGTTCCAGCTATCTCCATTGTCGCATGTTCAGTTCCTTTGGGTGAATATATATTTTAAACTCTTGTGGCCTGTATAGATTACACATGATACTCCGTACAAGTAGTATCTCTATATCTTCAAGGTGAAAACAACCGAGCCAATTCTAGATCATGTGTAGGATAATTCTTTTCATGATTCCTTAGTTGCTTGGAGGCATAGGTTATAACTCTTACGTGCTGCATCAACACACACCCTAACCTTACTTGGATGCATCACTGAATATGACATATCCCTCGATCCCTGAAGATATGGCTAGGACGGGACTGAAGTTAACCTATCTTTCAATTCTTGAAAACTTTTCTTCTAGCTCTCCCCCCAAACTTGACACCCTTTTGGTTAGCATGGTTAGGGGCAATGCTAGTTTGGAGAACCCTTCTGCAAATCTTCGATAGTAACTCGCTAGGCCTGAGAAACTTCAAATCTCCTTAACATTTGTGGGTTAGGGCCAACCCTAGATTGCCTCAATTTTTGCGGGGTCTACGAACACTTCTCTACTAGATATAATGTGTCCAAGGAAACTCACTTGGTCCAACTAGAACTCACACTTCTAAACTTCGCATACAGTTATTTTCTCTTAATGTTTGGAGATAATCCTTAAGTGCTCCTCCTGTTCTTTCTTATTCTTGGAATAGACTAATATGTCATCAATGAACACCACCACAAATCGATCAAAATAGGGTTGAAATATTCTATTCATAAATGCCGCTGGGGCATTAGTCAGCCCGAAAGGTATTACAAGGAATTTAAAATGCCCATATCTAGTTCTAAAAGCCGCCTTAGCTACATTATCTTGTTTAATCTCAAATTGGTATACCCTGATCTTTTTGAGAATACGCTAGCACCCTGAAGTTGGTCAAACAAGTCATCAATCCTAGGAAGTGAATATCGGTTCTTGATGGTGATTTTGTTCAACTCTCTATAATCAATGCATAGCCTCTTACTCCCGTCCTTCTTTTTAACAAACAGCACTGAGGCTCCCAGGGTGACGCGCTGGGTCGAATAAACCCTTTATCTAGCAATTCTTGCAGTGGTTCTTTAATTCTTACATGTCAGTTGGAGCCATCCTATAAGGAGCTTTAGAGATAGGACATCATCCCGGAAGCAAATTAATAGAGACTTCGATCTCTCTATCTGAGGGTAAATCTGATAACTCTTCTGAAAATACATCAGGATACTTCTTTACTACTGCTATATCTTGTTGGCCCAAAGGCCTATCACTCTAGTTTTGATGATGATCAACTCATGTAGTTATAGTACTAATGATCTTGTGTTTACTTATTTTCAGATTTATGATCAAGATATTAGTAGGTGTGTAGCTTCAATAAAAGATTTAAAGTCAAGTTTTGGAGCTAGCACGGTTTGATTCACGAGCCTATGCATCAAGACCATATCAAGTACTCAAGAGGAGTCGAGCTCGTTGGATCGTGTTTGGACCAAGTCAAGAAGATTAGAAGACTTCAAGTGAAGACTTCAAGAAGATGAAGACTTGTGTCTAGGTTTGTTTTTATAAGATTTTATTTTTAGATAAAATGTAAAGGATAGAATAGTTAGTGGATTGCTCAAGTATACTATGCACACACACTCTTGATATAGATAGGTTTTTCATAAAAGAATTTCATTTTGAAAAATGCAAAAGAGTTTTCTTTTTTTAAAAATACCGGTTTGATTTTGGACTTCATTATATATATGTATTTAACCAAAACATATTTAGTGCTTGATGTCAAAAACATAGATATTTCACCATGTTTGTGTAGTGGATCATATACATACACTCTATGCTTCAAATGAGTTTAAATATCTTGTTTTTGTATTGGTGGTGAAGTTTTGAAAAACTAAGTTTTGGAAAAACCATCTTGGAAAATACAGTTTTTGTTTTGAACCAATATTTCTAACTTACAAAAATAGTCCAAATCATTTGTAATATGCCTTGATTTTGTGCAAGCATGTTTGTTTATCATAGTATATTGGTAAAACTATTTTTGTAGATTTTCTGTAATTTTTATGGGATTTTAATTGAGCCAAAATGACTAAGTTTTCTTTCCCTAAAATCCCTGACCTGGCTTCAGCCGGTCGACCGGGATGGTCGATCGCAGCTTGAAGTCGGTCAACCGACTCGGTCACAGACGTGCACACCAGACTGGCTGAGGGCCGGTCGACCGGGACGGTCGACCGTCCAGAGAGCTCTGCTCTGGAAAGCCCCGGTCGACGGGCCGGTCGACCGGACGAGAGACTGCTCTCTGTATCCAAGCCTCGGTCGACCGCTGCTGTCCCAACGGTCAGAAATCTGACCGTTGGCGGTCGACCGGGGCGGTCGACCGTCAGGCCATTTGGCTCCCAACAGCTAGTTTTTCTAGCTCTATAAATTGGGGCATTTGGGGGATGTTTTCTACAAGATTTTAAGAAGAGTTTTGGGCTAGTTTTTCCCACTCATTTCAGTAGTTATATCCACAAGTTTTAGAGCGAAATATTTTCAATCAAAAGGGGAGTTTATCAAGAGTGTTTAAAAGTGATTTTCTTGAGTTTTTCCTCCACCATTTCAATCCTTGTTTTTCTCACAAATACTTGAGCTATCCATTGATATATTCATCCTATAGGAGTGTTTTTGTGAGAGTGATTATTGGTGATCAAAGTGTTTAGATCACCAAGAGTTCTTTCTTATACTTTGAGGAGGCGGACTTGCGAGTTCGCAGTGTTTCGAGTTCGTGTGTGGACTTGTGTTTGAGGTGCGGCCTCGGCGAGCTAGAGAGCTTGCGGTGTGTACGGACTAGGGGAGTCCGAGAACTTGTAGGTGTTGCGGCACCGAGGAGTGATCCGGTGGGATCGATTCTAGTGGAAATCCTTCAAGTGTGAAGGCGGGGATGCAGAGTAAGGGTGCTCGAACCTCGAAACAAATCTCTTGTGTTTGCGATTGCTCACACTCTCTCTATCTCCTTATTTATATTTTGCATGCTTCTATTGTGTTTATCTTTACATGCTTGATATTCTTATTGTGCTTAATTGTTATATGCTTGTAGATTGTTTGCTAACACTTGTATTCAACCAAGAGAGCCAATGCGGCACCTCAACTCTTATTTAGAGGAATCTTGAGGAGTTAGTCAGAGCCCTTCACGGGGAATTCGGCTACACTCTTGTGTTATACATGGTGTTTAGTTTAAGAATTTTAGTTTGCATCATAATAGTTTTTTATTCCGCATTTAGTGACCATAAGATTAGCCATCACCTATTCACCCCCCCTCTAGGTGAATTTCAATTGGTATCAGAGCCAAGTGCTCTTGATTTGGGTCTTACAACCTAGAGTTAAAGATCCTCCTTTTAGGCTAATCACAATATTTGTACACACACCATGGACTTCATGTCACCACCCACTTTTGACATTCTTAATATCCAAATTGGAAGGTTAAGATGTCCTTGTATCTCAAGGCCTTAGGAATTAATGTTTATTTTGCCACCACTAAAAATTCATATTGTTTAGATGGCAAAAATATTGAGGCTAATGCAAAAGCCCTACATGCTTTAAAGTCAGCCCTAAATTATGATTATCTATCTAGGGTTTCTAATATTGATTCGGCTTTTATAGCATGGAACATCACCACCTCCCTTGGCGAAAAAGATCTACATTATGGCGGGGAGCAACTCGGATGTTGAAAGCGACACCTCCAACATGTGCTACATGGTCCAAGGGGATAACCCCCTTGAGGTAACTACCAAATCCGAGGTAGAATAGGATGTTGATATGTCATATAATGAACTTGCTTCATTTTGTCAACAACTCTTAGAAAAATATGAATTGCTTAAGAAAGATAATAAAATTTTGAAAATGGATTTTGATTGCATGTTAAAAGAAAATGTTTCTTTTAAAAATAAGGTTGCTTGTTTTGAAAAAGATAATGAAAATTTGAAAAATGAAAATGTTTCCTTAATATCTAAATTGAACGATTTATGTGAAGGAAACACTAGTTTGAAAAATAAAATTATTTTGGTGAAAAAACAAAAGGAAGTTGCTTTTAATGAAAACACTTCTTTGAAAGAAAAATGGTTGAAAAAGAAAAAGAAAAAGTTTCTAAGAAAAGAAAAATGATTTTATATCTCATCATGCTTTACATGCCGCCACTAATGAGATGGAATTTTTGAAAAATAAATAAATTGTTTGAGCTCAGCATTGAGCCATTGTGCATTTAATCATAAGAGATTGGAGACCTTGTTTTCAAAGAAACAAACTCCACATATTCATGCACATCATCATCATGCATATGCTTATGTTGCACGTCATGATCACACCCACACACATAAGCATCCTAAGGTGTACAAATATACACATTGTGGCCGCAAAGGCCATTTAGCAAAGTTTTGTTTTGATAAGTTGCATCATTTAAATTTTGCTAATAAGAAAAATGCTTGGGTTCCTTACAAAACTAACCCCCAAGGACCCAAAGAAAATGGGTACCAAAATTCTTACCTTTTATATTTGATGTAGGTGAGGGCTCTCACACGACGTGAGAGATTTGGTGCCTTGGTGGTGGTTGCATATGGACTTGATGGACACATATTTGATGCACCGCTATCAAGGAGGTTTGGTGGGTCAACCACCATGTTTTAGAGACTTAGAGCTTAGTTCTTTGGTTTAGTAACTATCTCTAAACTCCTAGTTTATTTACATGCTTATTCATGATTGATGATCTTTAGCATGTTCATGTTTTATTTGTTTTATACTTCATGTGGTAAATACTAGTTTAAATGCAGTTTTTATCAAAACTTGGATGTATACTTGTACAAGTAGTGAGCAACAAATTGATTCATATATATTTGCACTTCATTGTTCATTTGTACTCACTATATGCACATGTATAGCCTAGTTTTGATGATTCTCTCATTTACACTTGTTTTGCCTATTTTCATGTTTTACTTCATGTATATGCATTTTTATTCAAATCTAATAAATATACATGTATACCCTTTTTGAGTCTCTTGCCTTCATGCAAACACTATTGATGGACTCTTTTTTATGTTTCGGGATATGTATGCATATTGTTAGGATTGGATAAATCATACATATACCTAGAAGTTTATTTTGTTTATAAAAATAAATTTCATGTTTTGATAAAAATGATATTCATGTTTGTTTTTAAGCTTCATTGATTATCTTCATGGAAAATGCTAATTACATGATTCTTGTGCACTCACACTTTAATTGTTTATTCAAGACTTTGTTTCATGATTCTTTTTGAGCTTTATCGATTTTGAGTGTCAACTCTTGTGTATTTGGTATGATTCATGAAAAACATATGATTTGGTTTCATGTTTTGAAGGATCTTTAACTAGTTTTTCAAAAATTATCTTTAACTAGTTATTATTCTTCATTTGGTAGTGTTTTTCAATAAAAATATTTTCAAACCTATTTTTGAAAACCCCTACCTATCCCCTTATGGGCGGATGGCTGGGCGAGTATGCCTTGTAAGCTTTATTGGAAAATCCTTTACCTTGTGCATATAACGGGTGGTAGGTTATGAGTTATATACTTGATTTACATTGTTATTTTCAATTGGTATCATTGGATCTTTTCAATTGGTATCTAAATTGATATTTTTGTATATACTCATATTTTGTTTCCTATATATGTATGATTCATAATTTCAACTTATATCAATTTTTATTGATATTATCATTTCTCATACATATATATGATTTTCATGTGCTTGCTTTACAATTGGTTTACTTATTTAAAGCACAACACAAAGTTTATGCTAAGCTTAATTTAAACTTTATTTTCAATTGGTATCTCAATTGACATTTTTAATAAAGCTTATGCATTGTTTTTTCAATTGATATCAATATGCTTCAATTTCAAATTTGTTATAAATTTACAATTGGTATCAATATGTATTACCTATTTGAAAAATTCAAAATTTGCAATGTTTATTTTACAATTGGTATCAACATGATTTTTTTTACAATTGGTATTTTAAAATTTGATTACTAGTGGTACCTTAAAATTTTTTATGATTTACTAAGATATCTCAAAATTTGTTTTATTGAGAAAAATTCAAAATTTTGTTTGAACAATTAAAAATCAAAACATTTTTTATTTGTATTGCCTATATGCAAGGAGAGCTTAACATCTCTTCTACATATAGATTCATGTTGAGTGTATCTAATATTGAGGAGCTTGACAACTCTTCTTTATGCGGTACACGTGTGTAGGGGGAGCTTCACATCTCCTCTTATGCATTACAGATTATGTGTTATGTGAATTAGGACTTGTCATCCCTTCTTCATGTAATGCATATATGTAGGGAAGCTAACTTAGCGTCTTCCTCTTCATGAATGTATATCTCATATACCTTTTATTTGATTGCTTTGATTTCACCCCTTATTGATCTCTTTGTTTATGACAAAAAGGGGGAGAAAAATTTGTTGGTTTTGTTTTTACTTTAACCCCTTTGTTGATGATTGACAAAAAGGGGGAGAAGTATTTGGTACATATATGCATGTTTTCCTTACTTTATTCATAAAGGGGGAGTAGTATTTATGTTTATTCATATATATTTTGTTTTGCAAATAGGAGAAAAAGAATTTGATGTGTTTTATGCTTGATTGGCATGTTTATCTCCGTATATTTGCATACATATTTATGTGCTTCATTGCATATTTATTTGTTTATTTGGTATGCATGAGTTAAGGGGGAGCTTCTTTGAAGCTTTACTTTAATCCATGCATATATAACTTCATGAGTTTTGTCATCATCAAAAAGGGGGAGATTGTTGGCCCAAAGGCCTATCACTCTAGTTTTGATGATGATCAACTCATGTAGTTATAGTACTAATGATCTTGTGTTTACTTTGTTTCAGATTTATGATCAAGATCTTAGTAGGTGTGTAGCTTCAACAAAGGATTTAAAGTCAAGTTTTGGAGCTAGAATGGTTTGATTCACGAGCCTATGCATCAAGACCATATCAAGTACTCAAGAGGAGTCGAGCTCGTTGGATCAAGTTTGGACCAAGTCAAGAAGATTAGAAGACTTCAAGTGAAGACTTCAAGAAGATGAAGACTTGTGTCTAGGTTTGTTTTTATAAGATTTTATTTTTAGATAAAATGTAAAGGATAGAATAGTTGGTGGATTGCTCAAGTATACTATACACACACACACTCTTGATATAGATAGGTTTTTCATAAAAGAATTTTCATTTTGGAAAAATGCAAAGAGTTTTCTTTTTGAAAAATACCGGTTTGGTTTTTGGACTTCATTATATATATGTATTTAACCAAAACCATATTTAGTGCTTAATGTCAAAAACATAGATATTTCACCATGTTTGTGTAGTGGATCATATCCATACACTCTATGCTTCAAATGAGTTTAAATATCTTGTTTTTGTATTTGGTGAAGTTTTGGAAAACCAAGTTTTGGAAAAACCATCTTGGAAAATACAGTTTTTGTTTTGAACCAATATTTCCAACTTACAAAAATAGTCCAAATCATTTGTAACATGCCTTGATTTTGTGCAAGCATGTTTGTTTATCATAGTACATTGGTAAAACTATTTTTGTAGATTTTCTGTAATTTTATGGGATTTAAATTGAGCCAAAATGACCAAGTTTTCTTTCCCTAAAATCCCTGACCTGGTTTTAGCCGGTCGACCGGGACGGTCGACCGCAGCTTGAAGTCGGTCGACCGACTCGGTCGACCGACGTGCACGCCAGACTGGCTGGAGGGCCGGTCGACCGGGACGGTCGACCGTCCAGAGAGCTCTGCTCTCTGGAAAGCCCCGGTAGACCGGGCCGGTCGACCGGACAGAGAGACTGCTCTCTGTATCCAGGCCACGGTCGACCGGGCCGGTCGACCGCTGCCCCAACGGTCAGAAATCTGACCGTTGGCGGTTGACCGGGCGGTCGACCGTCAGGCCATCTGGCTCCCAACGGCTAGTTTTTCTAGCTATATAAATTGGGGCATTTGGGGGCTGTTTTCTACAAGATTTTAAGAAGAGTTTTGGGCTAGTTGTTCCCACTCATTTCAGTGGTTATATCCACAAGTTTTAGAGCCAAATATTTCCAATCAAAAGGGGAGTTTTATCAAGAGTGTTTAAAAGTGATTTTCTTGAGTTTTCCTCCACCATTTCAATCCTTATTTTTCTCACAAACACTTGAGCTATCCATTGATATATTCATCCTATAGGAATGTTTTTGTGAGAGTGATTATTGGTGATCAAAGTGTTTAGATCACCAAGAGTTCTTTCTTGTACTTTGAGGAGGCGGACTTGCGAGTTCGCGGTGTTTCGAGTTCGTGTGTGGACTCGGTGTTTGAGGTGCGGCCTCGGTGAGCTAGAGAGCTTGCGGTGTGTACGGACTAGGGAGTCCGAGAGCTTGTAGGTGTTGCGGTACAGAGGAGTGATCCGGTGGGATCGATTCTAGTGGAAATCCTTTAAGTGTGAAGGCGGGGATGTAGAGCAAGGGTGCTCGAACCTCAAAACAAATCCCTTGTGTTTGCGATTGCTCACTCTCTCTCTATCTCCTTATTTATATCTTGCATGCTTCTATTGTGTTTATCTTTACATGCTTAATATTCTTATTGTGCTTAATTGTTATATGCTTGTGGATTGTTTGCTAACACTTGTATTCAACCAAGAGAGCCAACGCGGCACCTCAACTCTTATTTAGAGGAATCTTGAGGAGTTAGTCCAGAGCCCTTCACGGGGAATTCGGCTACACTCTTGTGTTATACGTGGTGTTTAGTTTAAGAATTTTAGTTTGCATCGTAATAGTTTTTAATTCCGCATTTAGTGACCATAAGATTAGCCATCACCTATTCACCCCCCCTCTAGGTGAATTTCATATCTTCTAACTTTAACCCAGTTTCCTCCTTATCCATCCCGGCTGCTAAGAACCCCTAGCACCCTCACCTCAACAGTTTTGTCGCCCTAAAAGTCGATATAATTTGTATCTCCTCTCTATTCTTTACCCCATCGAAGGTAAATTTTAGAATTCCTTCCATTTTGAAAAACACTCTCTTATGGTAACAATTCACATGGGCATGGTGCGTGGATAACCAATCCATTCCTAAAATGGCATCATATTTCATACCTCCTAATCTTAATAAATCGACCCATGTTTTTACTTCTCCTATCATAACTTTACATTTTTAAAGCATCTACTAGCAGTCAATTCCGTCACTAGCGGGGTTATATAATTAATTGAAATTCTAAAGTTTCAGGTTCCTAGTTTAATTTGGATGCAAAAGCAGCAGAAATAAAAGAATGTATAGCACCAGGGTCAAAAAATAATCGGGCTATATGCCCCATGATGCAGATAATACCTTCTAGTACGATACTTGATGCTCGAGCTTCTTGTTGGGTCAAGGCATTCATCTTTCCCTGAGCTCTAGGTTGTTGCACTGAAGATTGAGTCATTGCCAGTCTGTTTGTATTAGATTGTCGCTTAGAGGACTGTTGTGATCCTAAAAATGGAGCAGTACCCATACCTCGCCTTTCAGTCCCATATCCTAGACTCCGGTCTCCATGTAGTATTGGACACTCCTTCCTTAGGTGACCAGTACTGTCACATGTGAAACATTACCTACCTTGAATGCAGTTGCCTAT
Organism: Agave tequilana; assembly: GCA_038442645.1. Taxonomy (NCBI): domain Eukaryota; kingdom Viridiplantae; phylum Streptophyta; class Magnoliopsida; order Asparagales; family Asparagaceae; genus Agave; species Agave tequilana. The sequence goes on along the minus strand of JAVJIF010018081.1, from coordinate 62,574 downwards.
ATGTTCCAGTTACATCTGGGAAACCATGGGTTTCTAATTAAATTTGGAGGAGGCGGCAGTATTGATTGGGGTCGGAGCAAGAATCCTCCCCTGTTCCGTGTACAACCATGACATCTTGAAACAAGTACCACCGATGATCCTGTATTTCTATTAAATTTGAGATTTGACCCTCCAGAGCTATGTCTTTCCTAGTATCGGAAACGCTTAGATGGAGGAAATTCCTTGTTCGGGACTTCCTGATCTTCCATTATGTCTCGTTTGACTTCTAGTGCCTTTTCCACAGCTTGAACATAGTTCTAAAGTTGGAACGGAACCAATTTGCTTCTAATCTCAGGCCTTAATCCTCATACAAAACTCTTCGTTCTATCTGCTTCTTTCCGGACTAGCCCAACTGCATATCTTGACAGTTGTGTGAACCTAATATCATACTAACTCACCGACATTTGACCTTACTTTAATTCTTGAAACTCCAAGGCAAGCTTATCTTTTGTAACCTCCAAAATGTACTTCTCATTAAATTTTTTGACTAGAAAGCTCCAAGTGAGCTCTTCCCCAGTTGACTCAGCTCCGCCCTTTACCATCTCCCACCATTATTCCGCCTCTCATTGGAACATAAAAGTGGTGAAAGCCACTCTTTGATTTTTCGTGCATTCCATAACATCCAGTATTTTCACAATATAGCGGAGCCATTACTCAGCTTGCATTGGGTCGGCCTCCCCTCTAAACGCTGGCGGGTGCAGCTTCAAAAATTTCTCTAGAGCTTTACGCGGGTTTGTCTTGGCTGCAAGCTGTGCCAACCACTCGGTCATTTTGTCAGAGATTCTCTGATCTACACTAGGTTGTTCCGCCACATCCTTGTGGTTAGCAGGGGGTGGTCGCTCCCGACCATACTGTACGGCGGGGTATTGCCTTCCGGATCAGTATCTTGAGGTGGAAGATTCAAGTCTATCTCCTCGTAAAAGAGCAACCAATCTATTAATAATAATATTCATAATACAAAACCAATTATTTATATATTTAAACTATTACTTTCATTTACAACTTCAAAAAGTGTTACAGGGACAAGATTTACAATTAAGCACATCTATACAAAACATATAAAACTATCATGGTTAATCACATTTTCCACAGGCATTACCTTACAAAATACATAAACCCTTCAACCCCAAAAAGCTCAGAAAAAATAGGAGAGCCAAGACATTCCTTCCCAAAATACTATACATCCCATTCTTATTTAAGGATTTTCATTAGAGCTAGTGGAGCTTTCCTCTTTACTGCTATCATCTGGTTCCTTTACTTCCGTATTGATTTCTTCAGGATCCCTTTCCTTAAGATCTTCCTCCTCGAGATCTTCCTCCCTGGGTCTTCCTCCTCCGGGTCTTCTTCTCCATTTATCTTGGTATCTCACCACACCTTCAATAATTATGATTATCATACAGATCTCAATTTTGAGCTCAGCTAGAGTTCTCCCAAACTCCTCCAAAAAGTATCCTTCCTTGAGAATTTATTCCATCACCAAGGGCGGTATCAAGCCTCTCGGCCTTTTGGTAGATCCTCGATAATACTCTCAGCATCAACTACTATATCTATGTTTTCTTCTTCCTCCGCGCTGACATCATCGTCATCCATGCCCAAGGAGTCATGAAAGTTCATTTTTAGATCAGTCTCGTCTGACTCGTAATCCCAATCTATAGTATCAATCTCCTAGCTTAATCCATCCGATCTTGAGCTACATGAGGAGAATCCTGACATCTCAAACTGTCCAATCTACAAAAGTAAAGGAGTCTTATCAGGTTCATTCCAGATATATAAATCTCAAGGTAATAAAACTATGGGGTCACTAGGTTTGTAAATTCTAAAATATTGTATTAAGTGCTTTAAATTGACTACATGTAATCATTCTTACAATCTGAAGTAACTTTGACTTGCATGATATTTTAGTCGTTCTCTCATTCTAGTGTCCCATAGCATTGGCGTTTCATGCTAAAAGGCCCGCACCCTTTGCATGAGACATCCGAATTGAAGTATGCGGGTACTTCAATTGAATATAAGAGGGCTATTAAATACCTCGTATTTCAGAGTTAGCCACATTCGTAAGAATTTATCATCCCTAAACTACCCACATCATCCAAACATTCATACATACAATATACAAATATTAGCACATCATCCATAACTCACTACACCTATCTAATCTAGCCCTATGTCAAGCCTAGGCTCTGATACCAACTGTAACGGTCCCAATTATCAATATCCTCAATTCATATAAATATCCTTATTGATCAATAGATGTGGTAATCATAACTGATTTCTCAAAAATTTCGGCAGCATCTCCTCTGTGTTTTGTCACTTTGTCCAATGACCATACATATAATTACTAGCCCACATGGCTTATCATCAGTCTCAACAACATACATAAATTTCAAGCAATATCCATGTAGTGTATTTACCAAGATATGATAAAAATCACAGGATATAACTTTACTTTAGTGATTCACGCCTATGCCATAGCTTGCATTGGAGGAACAAGAGGGAATAAGTTTTTTACAACCATGATTCCAAACTTTACATGCGTACATCCGGTTCATGACTACTACACCATCAAGACTAAGTGATCTATATGGACATATAAGTTATAACAAGAGTTAACAAAAGAGCAAAAGCATTATCAAAGTTGTCACTATTCTATAGTGAGTGCAACCCGGTTTCTCCATTTCATTCACGTCTCTTCAAGCAAGACCCTCGCCATTGTTTTGCCGTGAAAATATTTAACCAAAAATGGGGTGAACTTGGATGCTCAATGAGTAAATTCTTATTTTATGTACTAAAGTTCTTCACAATTTAACTATTAGAATGCAAAGGCTTATATATAGTAATTGTGTGATTAAGGCAAAATTTTATAAGATGTCTCAACTACCATGTGTCATTCTTCTTATTTCTCATATATGTAAATACACACACATACACACACACACACACTCTCTCTCTCTCTCACACATACATACACACAAATTCTATAGCTCCGAACTTTCGGTTTGTAGTTGCCATATACCTCATCCCAATTAGGAATCCAGAAATATATACTTTATTTATAACAATTGGTTCTTACAAGGAACAAGGAAGAAAATCAAAGTTAAAATTTGAACAACACGGATACACCGTTTTCTTACCCTTCCGGCTCTCGCTGGTCCCTTCCTTCTAATTAAAGCGTTTCATTTACACTGTCTTCTAGCCCCACCGACTCTCGTTGGCCCCTTCCTTCATCTAACCCCCTTCTTTTTTTTATAATATCGTCTTCTACCCCCATCGGCTCCCGCTGGTCCCTTCCTTCATCTACCCTCACCAAAACAATATGCAACTCAAAATAACACTCACAATCACCAATTTGCACAAAAACATCACTTGTTGGATTATACCGATTATATAAAGATATGCCAAACATATAAATTTATATAACACATTTTTCATAAGGAAGGCACTACATCCAATCACAAGATACATCACCAATGAAATTTCTAAATCTACTAGTAACCATACTAATACAAGTTCAAACTACTTTACATTCAAGTACATATACTTATAAACAATTTCAATGATTTCTAGTTGGTTTTCATTTTTACTTCACTTGTGCTCTTTTTCACTTAACACTTAACTAGTTCCCTTGTTTTTGTATATAACATTTATAGCTACTTATTTCATCCAATTATTTAACCAACCAAGTCCTCATTAGAGGAAATATGTAAAACAACACCTAATTGAACTTATAATACGTTCTTTTCCCACATAACATACTCTAGCTAAAAGCAAATAAAGTTGAGAGTTTACTCACTTAACTATAGCTAATTTCCCACTAGATACTCGTCGTTTGCCCTTCCGATCAATAGCCTTAATGATGGAAACATAAAGCTTTATATTAACATCATACTAAAATTTTAGAAGATTACTTAAAGTTTTTGTAGAAATTACCTTGTTAAAACTTCAGTCTGAATTTAAACTCTTTGGGTGCTGATTTTGACCTCTAGGTTCAGATCTAGCCTAAAATCAACCTCCCTCTAAGATCTAACCCTTGATGAACCTCCCCTCTTCACTTTGAACCAACAAAACCCTCCTCCTCCACCCTTGCGCACAGCCGGGGCTGGCTGTGCGCGCGCACGCGCCGGATCCCTGCGCGCGTGGGTGCGGCCTGTCGCGATCTTACAGCCGGAGAAAGGGGTGAGAGGGTAGGGAGAGGGGGAGAGAGAGAGAGTGGGAGTCTGCTGCTGAGGATTGCTCAAGGAAGAAAGGGGATTTAGGGATTTAGGGTTTTTTTGGGTTAGTGATGAAGGGGAGAAAAAATTTCAAAAGAGAGGAGAAGGGTATTGAGATTTTCCTCCTTTTTAGCTATCCATTTAATCTCCTATTTTCTCTTATGCCACATGCCATGGCTAACCTTTTCCAATAGCCACATGTCTCATCCTAAAAACAAGAAGATCCTAACCCTAGATCTCCTTCTATACATGCATACCTACTCCACCCCTACACCCCCCAAAAAAAAAAAAAAACTCTAAGAATTTAATTGTGTCATGGCCTAAGTTTAACATTGTATTAATATTCTTATTGTATGAAATTTAGATACATGCACAAGATTATTTTAACATAACACTCTCCTATTTAAGTTATTTAATCTTGAATAAAAGGAATTATTTTTTTTATAACATTATACCGGATGTTACAAGGCAGGTCGGTCCGGCCGACCCGCTCAGAACTGGCCCGGGTTAGCCCGGGCACGTCCCGGCCCGGGTTGCTACTCGTCTCGGGCACGCCCCAAACCCTGGGCGTGCCTGGGTTCCGCCGCCGTGGCCCGCGGCCCGGTCGGGCCCCCCCGGGACCAGGCTAAGCCCGGTCCGTGGCCGAGCCGGTCCGGGGTACCTAGCCAACAGCTATTTTAAAAGCTGTTGGGCAGGGCTGGGAGTTTTTTGTAATTTTTATTTACAAAAACCACTCAACGGCTATATTGGCCCAAAAAATAGCCGTTAGGGGGGGTTGTAAATTTTTTTTAAAAAGTTTCCCAACAGGTATATTGACCATAATTTGCTTTTTTCCCCCAAAAATTACATTTTAACTGCACATTCCTCTCTATAAATACCCACTCTTTTTACTTCATTTTATCACAAAAAAACCTTTAAAAATCTCTAAAAATTCTCTTAAATTCTAAAGTACTCTCAAGTTCTCAAGTGATCAAGCTCTCTCAAGTTCTCTAAAGCTACTCAAGTTCTCAACCTCCCTCCACCTCTCCTCATGTCCTCAAGTAATCAGGCTCCCTCAACCTCTTCTCAAATTCTCTAGTGCTCAAGCTCTCACAATTTCTCTCAAGTTCTAGTATTTATATTTTTGTCAATTTTAGTTGAAAAATGGACACGCACACTTATCGGTAAGCACTACAAATCCTTCTTCTTTTAGGTATAACCATAATTTATATTTAACTAGTCAAAAATGGTATGATTGTGCATATATCTTTACCCGACATTCCAATACTTACATTTTAGTATTTATTTTAAATTTTTTGGAATTTTATAAAAAAATTAGAATTTTTTAGATTTTTTCAAAATTTTTACATTTTTTACAATTCTTTGAAATTAGTCAGAATTTTTTTAAATAACCCGGGCCGGCCCGGCCCATCCCGGCCGGGTGCCCGAGTCGTGCCAGGGTCTCCCTTATTAGGACAGGACCGGGCCGGGCTTGTATATAAGGCCGACTTTTGTCCCGTCCCCTTAGGATGGCCCCCAATCTATTATCGTTTGTGCTTATACATAAGGCCGACTTTTTGTCCCCTTAAGATGGCTTCCCATGTCCTAATAGTATACGCATTGGATGCTGCTGCAAGCTCATGTCGGAACTACTGCCACTGCTGTGAAGTTATCTTAGTAACTCATTATTCTCCTCCCTATTGTTTTTTAAACCTTCCTACTTCATGATCTTTCGGGTTGAGACTGAACTTTGATTTTGAATGCCGACCAATTTATTTTCCCAAAATACTGTTAGATCTTTTTTTGTCTATTTTTATGTGACAAGAAAGCCGGTTGGTGCTTAAACTTCTCATCTCTATAGAAGCAGCATGAATATGACATATTGCGACTTCATCCACTGTTTCTTTGCCTAATTTCCTGGATATTTGGAAGGTAGATTTTTGTACTCTAGTGTAAACCTTCTCATCCCTCTAGAGGCCGACTATTTTGAATGTTTTAGTGAATCTAAACAGGTTAGCCTAACATTGATAAGTTTGTAAAGTAACAAATCTCGATGGTGCTTCTTGTGTGTGGGGGCGAGTACGGGTGCAATTTGGTGGTCAGTGATAGACCCGACCATGATTTTAAACCGGTAGTTCCCGATTCCTTCGTAGGAGGAACCGGAACCGGCCAGGCGCCGGCCTATTCTGATGTCAGAAACGGGTCGGGTCCTTTTTTTGCTTTAACTCCGTTGAATATTAATTTTTATATATAATAAAAAGTAACAAAATAATTAAAAAAATAAAAAAAATGGGTTTGAACTTAATCTTTACCGTTAAGTTGCCTACGTATTGTTTGGTATTTAGAGGAATCAAAGTCCACGAAGTTCTCTTACCTAAATCTCCATACCGTTCCTCAATCGCTTCCTATCATTTCGGTGATCGTCATTTTCATAAAGTGTTCATTTTCTTTTCACACAATTTCTTATTGCCTCCACGTTGCTTTTGTCAATCAAGAAGAAATGTTTGGGCCTCCACTGATTCAGAAGACATACTCAAATGAATTTGATCGAAAATACTTCTCCCTACACTAAATGTTTGTTCCAAAGCTACTGTTCACACCGGCATTACTAAGATTTATTTAACAATAATTGTCAAGATTGAGAATTGTGTTGAATGTTCTTTCAACCATTGTAGGATTGGAAATTTCATATCTTGAAAATCTTTATCAAACTCAAATGAAGTGGTTAAATAACTATCAAGCTTAGAGTTTGAGCTTATGAAAATCCTCATAATTTTTGTGCCATGCCCCGCTTTTCAAAATACGTGAAAACGGAGTCGCGATGAGAGTCGGCGACGTATATACGCGAGAAAATTATTCTACATATACACACTAAGCCTAAAGCAATCCAACAAGCTAAATATATATCATCTATGATGACATGATAATCACTGTAGCTGTACATATAATGTCCACACATGATAACAGATGAATAGAAAAAAAGAACAAATATGAATCCATTATAACAATATGAATAAAGGCAAGCAAGATAATACCGAGAAAAAGCGATCAAGTAAGAGAACTCCAACTCCTTGTAAAGCGTGGAATCTTCTCATCGAACACCTGATCAATAAAAATAAATCGTCCAATATCTGGACGTTCAAATTTAGGGTCATCAGAAAGCGATCCATGAGTGTATAGAAAAAGGGAAAGTGCTTGTGTATATAAACAGTGTGTACATATATCACAACACGATACACTGCAAATAAATGATAACAGAATAATCATGAATGAAAATGTAACTGAAAGATAACTGATCACATGAGAGTCTGCAGGTAAAAGAATACTATTGATAAAACAAACAACTGATGTTAAATGTGCAACCTAATATATGTCACTAGTCTGCTATACATTCCGGTCATGTGTACAGTCATATGTTTATCATAACTTATATGAGTTCAGTTAGATGAGTACAGTTAATTAAAGTACATAATAACAGTTTATCATTTATTAATTATGTCAGTGAAAACTAACTACCAGATGTAATAGACGTATCCCATACTACACCTACTACACATGTCAATCAGGGTGCTAAATTATTGAAATTGATTGATTGGAGACATTGCCCATGCTTTTAGGTGGGTCATGTACATACCCGGGATCACGGCCCAGATGTCTGGCGCTGAATCAAGCCCTACCGCCTGGTAGTCAGTAACGGTAACAATACTCACAGTTTTACTGTGGAACAATAAACTCACAGAAACACTGTGGAACAATAAATAGATGGGATGTCAGCCATCTCACGGAACTCTGCAGTGGACCGTAAGTCAACTGCGCAACTGTATCCTAGGTCCACCCAAAATACAGACGTTATCTCCTCCATGAATTTTCTAATCCCAATATAATTTGTTTAATAATCATGTTGTTATATTATCAAGATCAATTAATATACATGTCACGTAGTCCACTGGATAACTTTGTGAAGGTAATGCTAACAACATGAACAGTGTAATCAGGATACCAGTATAATATGATATATGATGTCAGTAAACAGGATAAGCAGGACGATGTTGTTATCGTATAACAATATTTCCCAATAGTTTAGTAACTTAAATATGATAGTTCAAGTAAGTGTCATGTATAACCAGTCAAGTTTTGAAGAGTTATCATGATGTTCAGAATCAAGAATATTATGCAAAGTTTATTTAAAAAGATATAAAAACGTTCACAAGATAATTTATTTTTTATTTAATACATGTAGACGTGAACTAGTAACTAACAGGCATGAAAACATAATTGAGTTTGAACAATTATTTAAATGTAAAATACTATTTATTGAAATAGACAGGATAAAACACTCACGTGAAATAGTATTGAAATACTCAATGAGAAAATAAAGAACACTCACCTGGGCTTATCACGTATCCAAAAACTAATTCGAAGAAATCTACGTTAAATGCACTCGAATTAGAATTTATCAAATTTTACATAAGATATCCTATTTGATGTTATCCAGTGTTTTTAAAATTAAATATGAATGGTCTCGATCTTAAAATAAGGTGGTATGATAATGTATTAAGTTTATAAGATTATTAAGATTTTATTTACTGATTTTTTTGTAGGGTTTAAATGGTTCAAAACATGAAAATTCCTTAATGGGGCTGAATGTTGAAATAGCGAGTCTCAACATAGAATAAAGTGGTTCAGTCCTATATTACATGCAATTAATCAAAAAAATTTCAGTAGATTCTAGGGTCATCTTAATATTTATTCTTATTTTTACTTATTTTTTTCAGATTTTTATCTAGTCAATAAAATTGTTTTTCAATAAGTTAACGGGTCTGTTTTGTATTTGGGTCGGGTTCAAATAAATTAGAATCCACAATCAATGGACTGAACTGTATTTGGGGTTTCTGAAACTGGGCTTCAGAATTTATATATATTCTTTTTTTTTGTTTTTGACCTGGCCCAATAAGCCAGGCCCAGGGTCTGCTCTCGACCTGGCCGAGAGCAGGCCCATTTTTTTTCCTTTGCTTAGCTTGGGCCAATGGCAGCCCAGGCCACAGGCTTGGACCAATAAGCCAAGCCCGGGTACTGTCTGCACCCAGGCCGGGTGGCCCAAGGGCCCTGGCCGAGAGCAGGCCCTTTAGTCCTTTTTTCTTTTTTTTTTGTTTGCGTGGCCCAGTGGCGGCCGAGGCCACTGGACCTGGCCAAATAGGGGCGGGGCGGGTCTTCACAGAGCCGCTACTCTCGGCCTTTGGCCGAGAGCAGTCTCCAAAATTTTTTTCTTTCTTTTTTTTGAATATTTTCTTTTCCTTTTTTTAATATATAAATTTTGAAAACTCTGCTAAAAATTCTCCATTAAATAATGTATGGGTACATTACTATATATATTCAATGTAGATCGTTATGGTGAGTTTCAAATTTTATGAAAGGAAAAATTTTAAATATGTAAACTTTTAATCCAAACAAATTCCTTTTCTTTTTAATATTCCAGAATTTTGTTTTAAAAATTTTCTATTAGTGTAATGATATATTACTTTTATATATTTTATTTAGAAAAAATGAGGTTTTTGATGAAGAAAAGATTCATGGAAAGAGAAATCTAAGCATGATATTTCAATTTAATTGAAATTTTAATTCATACAAATTTATTTTATTTATATATTTGGATGAGATTAAAGTTTCATGAAAAGAGGGATTTTAAACATGATATATCATTAAATACTAGTTCATACAAATTAATTTAGATCTTATGGGAGATTTAAGTTTCATAAAAAGAATTTTAAACATGATATATCATTAAATTCTAATTCGTACAAATTAATTTTACCAAGGACTTTAGATAAGAATTCTTAATGGAAAATTCATGAAAAGAATAATCTAATCATGTTGCTTTAATAAATTTTAAATTCATAAACATTTTGATATACTTACTTAAATTGATTCCCTTAGCCTGCTCCTCATTCTCCACGTCTCGGACACATTTCTCCGTCATGATCAATTTCAAGGAGAGCGCTGAAGGGAGGATGAAGAAATTGAATCTGAGTTTCTTTCTGTCTATCGTTTTTTTCTTTAAGAAGCAATAGAAGAGGAATGATAAGATCTTTAGGTTAGGATTTTTGAACATAGGTTTCAACAGAAAAAATCAGATTGTTAAGATAAACATTAATAAGAATCTCATGAGATCTTTCAGTTGGAATTTGAAATTTAAATTTGACTTTAGGTTCGTTTAAATAAATTAGATCTCCTACCTAACCACACGCCAATGTGGCATTATGTTTTAGATATTAGGATTTGATAAAAAGGAACATGAGTTCGAAACTTAGCATAGATAAGTTAAGCACACAAATACAATTTTTATTATTATTACTATATACTTTTTTAAAGTTTTTATTTTATTTTACTATATTTTGATATAAGTTAGATGAGTTATGGTTTATTAGATAATAGGATTTTAGGTTGAATAAGAAGATCAATTAGGAATAATGCCAACAATAACATGATAATAATAATAATGCTAATAATAATGTATAAAATATAATACATACATATACTTGTATAAATGCAAATCAAAAATATATACACTTAATATGTATGTACATGTAATTATACACTTGTATAAAATATGTTAATCAATAATAATAAGTAAATCTAAATAAAATTAATAAAAATAAAAATACAGTATTATTAGTTAAGTGATATTACATTTTGACTCTTTGCAATAATAGTTGTTGCCCTCCTCAACTTGACTACTAGCTTGGCCATAACAAGAGATATTAATATTTGAACTATAAATTCTACTATCATAAGGCATAAGTTTCTTTTTTAACTTCAATAAACATAGAATACACATCTACATTCAATTTAAAATTTCTTAATAAAGAGTCAAATATTGAGGCAATCTGTCTAATTTATAACGTGGATCAAAAATATATGCAACTAAATAAATAGGTAAATTATTTTAAATTATTGTAATCATTTATTTTTTATTACTTGAATACATGCAAATAAATACACATCAATTATATTTTCTTTCATCACACCATAAATATTAATACACTCAATTAAAAATAAATATGTTGCAGGTTAATAAACAACAGATAAAGTGTAAATAGAATCATTAAAAATTTTAAGATAAACAAAATATTTGTGCATGCATCCCACTGATGAAGATATAAAATAATTTCACTAATACTTTTATCAATAAAATCACATAATAATTTTTATAAGCATTACTATTATTAAGTAATTCATAAGTTAAATTTCAACTTGTTGGAACATCCTATGTAAATCGTTTGGCCCTCATACCTTTCAATCTACAGTACATCTTTCATTATTCGTAGATGTATTCATAAATTGCGAAGTGGTATATAGTAGGTTAAAACTCTTTAGTTATTTTAAACTATCTTTCACACATAAATTTAAGACATGACAATTACATCTTTGACGAAAAATTTATCCTCAAAATCAGGTTTACAAAATTTTTCTAATAGCAGATGCATTATCAAAATTAATTGCAAAAATCTTATTAGTCAAATAGTATTCTTTCACAATTACTTTTATCAATCTATAAATATTAGAAGTAGTATGTCTTTCATCAAACACTTTAAATGCAATTATTTTTTTTTTAAGTTTCATTCACAATCAACCTAATGACAGGTGATCCCTATGTAAGAATGTTATTTTTAGTGATCAGTCCATATATCACTACAGATAGATACACGCCCGTCGAAAGTGATGAAAGAAATCATGTAATTTTTTTTTTATAAAGTTTATGAACTGTGCGTGTAAGAGTGGTCATAGGCACTCTAGTTACTTCAGGATTTAATGTATTCTGACAATAATTATAAAATCTAATTTGTCATCGAAACTAAAAGACAATTGTTCAACGAAAATCAATTATGCTAATTCATCTCTATTATAAATATCAGAGAAATGAAATAATTGAGATTGGTAGCATATCTTAATATTTAAGTTTGCATCTTTGTGAGACTGCCTTCACAAAGATGCGCTCTCTCCAAATACTTTTGATATATCTCATAATCACTAGAAGCAGACCACTTATAAGTTTTTGGATAATACTTGCAATTGACATTAAAGATTATGCTCGTCTCATTCCTAATTTTCATAAAATGATACAAAAAAGATCAGACTTTAATTTTTGGCTAGTGGTATCTTCTTAGCCTCTATCACCTCTTTGGGTTTGGGATCTTTGGGTCAGAATATTGACTTGCATCTCTTTTTCGGGATATATTTCTAATTTCTCATCGTTGGCGTACACCATTGAGTATGGTGATAATTGCATGGAACCGACAATATTATTTTCTTCCGGCAAATTGATTTTCACCGACCTTTCCTTGTCACTTACCAACGAACTTTCATTTGCCATGATGATGGAGAGCAAGAAAATTGGAGAGCGCAAGAAAATTAGAGAGAAGAGAGAACTTAGGAATTAGAATATACTAGAAAATTTTGTATAAGCATTTGTAAATAGATTTTTTTTAGAGAGATTTGTAGAGAGATTTTGTAGAGAATTTTGGGATGAAAAATAGGAGAAATGGGGTGTTATTATAGATTACAAAATATATTTAAAAAATATTTTTAAACTTAAAAAAATTAAAATAAACCCCCCAACTATCCACTTTTGGAACGTTAAGGTGCGACCAGCTAAGAAACAAAAAAATTCAGCCGGCCTAAGGCCAAAGCCCAAAAGACCCAAAAACAAAAAATTAAAAGCCTACGTGGGCTAAGCCGGCCCAAAGGCCAAAGATAAAAAGGACTAGGCCGATCGGACCCAAAGGCCAATGGGCCAAGCCACCAAACATTAAAAAAAAAAATTAATGGTTCAAACTAGAAGCACCTGTGAACAAGAACTGATGTTTTCGATTCTGAACAAGGGAAACTGGAACCGGCCCACTGCAAGCCCAGTTCTGGTTTGGTTCAGAATCGAAGAACCAGCGGCACCGATCGGTTCTGTTTTCTAGCCACCGGTTCTGGTTCCCATTCGGTTCTCCGATTCAAACTAGAATCCTTGTAGGGTCTAGTCTGTGAATCCAGACAGGTTAAACTAATATTGACAAGTTTACCAACAAATTTGTGCATATCTGTGGTCTTTTTTTTTTTTTTTTTTGGCTACAAGAGACCCCTTACGGGCTATGTCTTACTGTAGGGAGTTAAACCTGTGACCTCGAGGTAACAAGCTCCATATCTAACAGGGTGGCCACCCACGGCTGGTCTATTTACAAGTAAACAAAGCAGAGACTAAACTGGAATTTTTCAAATATGCAAATGATTCGACTTTCTGAATGTTACACGTGAATCTAAAAAGTAACGAGTTTGTTTTGGGTTTTCGGAAATGAGAGAGCTCATTGTAACTTTAAATTACTATACCTTTTCATTAATGTAGAGATTCATGAAGCATGCATAGTTCATTTTCCTGCACAAGAGGACAATGAGACTGCAGCCCGCGTCGACTAACATATATCACGACAAAAGGAGTTCGCAGCAAATTTAGGACTTGCTCCCATTTGAAAATTTGTTCTATGTCGCTTTCATAATAAGAGAATCACGAAGAAGAAAAAATAAGTTGCACGAGTTCCGAAATAACAAAGAAATTAAACCTTATTTCTCAGATAATAATAACAATAAAATAAAAAAAATTGAGAAATTACTATTTATATTAGACACTTTGCGTGAAAATTAAAGGTGTTGAGTTTTAGACTTACAATATATATCAAGTAAATTAAAAACATAACTTCTTTCTCATGTGGTATAAAAGGTCATGAATCTACCAGGTGGTCTAGCTCACTGGTAAAAAAAATGAGAGTGGGTTGTGAGGAGTTTCAGATTCAAGTCCACTTACAGCAAATGTAAAAAAAAAAAAAAAAAAAAAAGAAAAAACACATATTTTTCATTTAACCTCTTAAAACCTCATGCTTAGGTACCAATTAGAGAACTACTCTGCTCAAGAATTTAAACTGTTACGTAGCGGAATAACAGTGTACATAAAGGTAAGTGTTCAGTCAACAATTTATGTCAGAATAACAATGAAAATGGGGGCCATACCCTGTTTTTTCCAGGAAGAGGGGAGGGGAAAAAGCACTTGACACATGGCTTAATGCAGTCTTTTCATTGTTTCCATTGTGTAGTGGAATCCATGCAACATCCCTAACTAGTTTGACAATTCTCATGGAATTAATAATTTCTTCAATCAGCAAACTATACACCATCTCAATCTTGCTCTATAAATAGCCAACATCACCTTCTCTCTAAATGTGGACACGAAATCTCAGGCCCAACTAAAACACCAGTTTTCTATCTTCTTCAACAATGGCCTCCTCTTTCGCTTCTACTGCCTTCGTGTTTCTCTCTCTCATGCTTCTCTTCTGTGTCTCGGACGCATTAGGTCTCTTCAACTTGCATGAATATAATCCAATATCTGAATTGCATTTCATGAAAAGCTTTTTAACCTGATCAGTTTTACTTGCATTCAACAGCTGGGATTACATGCGAGAGCCTGGACCGGAGCAAATGCGCATACGCTGTCTCATCATCAGGCACACGCTGCGTACTGGAGAAGCGGCTGAGAAGGTCTGGGCACGAGGAATACACGTGCCAGTCCTCTGAGATCGAGGCCGGGGGGCAATCCGACTGGATTGAGAGTGATGAGTGTGTTGAAGCCTGTGGAGCTGACAGGGACACTGTTGGGATCTCATCAGATTTCCTGTGGGATACTGGCTTCACTCAGAAGCTCTGCTCTGATAGATGTTCCAAGAACTGCACAAACATCGTTGATCTCTACTTCAAACTCGCAGCTGAAGAAGGTAAAAACATATCTGAAACTTTATGCAATATATTCGATAAGTATTCAGTATAACGAGTTAGAAAAGTACTGACAGATAGTTATCATCTTCTATAGGTGTGTTTCTTCCCAAATTGTGTGGAGGACAGGAAACAAGTGCTCAAAAGAGCACGGTTCAGATAGGAAGATCCGGTGTGGTTCTGTCAGCATCTGGCCGCTGAGGCTGCATCATCTGGAATGCTTCTGTCTTTATCCCCAGTCGTTTCCTCGGATCTCCTCGAATCAAGCCCTGCAGCTCTGTAACTTGCATCTAGAGATTAGTTTTGGTTCAAACAACAAAAATACACACATACTTCATACAACATGTTATCAATTAAATGTCGATCGCTCAATAGCGACAATAGGGAATGAAATCGCTAGAAATAATATTGGTTTTGTGAATAGTAAGCATTGTTTCTTCACCAAGATACATGAAGGTGTGATAATTAATAAAAGATTGCAAATTGAATTGATTTCAGGCGGTGATAATTTTTCAGTTGTATTGTGTGGTTTTGTTTCATTTAATTTGGAGTTCTTTTGTAGAGAGGCTAGAAATTTTTTTCTCGCGGACACTCACTTACAACTAATAACTCTCTTCTTTGGCCAACTCTCATTGTTCCCAAGTGCCGTTCTTGTGAGGAGAGTCCATCTTTTCTATCAGGGTATACCTACACATTTTAGACTCCGAACTGATTCTTATATGTAGACGGGACCGCTTTCTCAACGACTGAAGGATTATAAACCACCATCATATTTGTAGTGAGCCAATACGTGAATTTCTCTGAGTTCTTTCAATTGCAATAGAATATTGGACATCACTCATAATCGGTCCTTGATCCTCATCTTCATCAGTATCCTCATCGGCTTCAAGATCACCACCTGTGTCACCACAAGTGTGATCTAAAATGATACTGATCTATGTAGAGATGGTAGAGTAGCACAACTCTCCGCTTGCTAT
Source organism: Agave tequilana (assembly GCA_038442645.1). Taxonomy (NCBI): domain Eukaryota; kingdom Viridiplantae; phylum Streptophyta; class Magnoliopsida; order Asparagales; family Asparagaceae; genus Agave; species Agave tequilana. The sequence goes on along the minus strand of JAVJIF010018081.1, from coordinate 46,568 downwards.
GATATCTCGTACTCGGCTTTAACTTGCTGACATGTTAAGCACTTTAGCACAAAGTTAACTATGTCCCTTTTCATGCCTTCTCACCAGAAATTAGTTCGAAGATCTTGGTACATCTTCGTTGCTCCAGGATGCACAGTATAGGAAGCGTGACACCATAATCTCCTCCTTAAGCCTGGTATCTTGTGGCACACACACACGATGACCAATTTTAACACTTCTTTATCACTGGTGAAACCCTGAATTTTTTCGCCTTGAACCTTCTCCAAAATTCTTCTGATCTTGTCATCTTTTTGTTGCGCTTCATTGATTCAGTCATATAGGTCATATTAAATACTGACCTGGTTTGCCCAGCTGGTTACAAACCCAGTTCCCTTACCTGTACATTCAGTTGCATCCTTTCTAATTCTCCCAATAGTCTTGATTGTTGAGTTATCAATGCAACTAGTGATCTTTTTGACTTCCGGCTTAGGGCATCAGATATGACATTGGCTTTCCCCGGGTGATAATGTATAGTTACGTCATAGTCCTTTATCAGTTCCAGCTATCTCCATTGTCGCGTGTTCAGTTCCTTTGGGTGAATATATATTTCAAACTCTTGTGGCCTATATAGATTACACATGATACTCCGTACAAGTAGTATCTCTATATCTTCAAGGTGAAAACAACCGGAGCCAATTCTAGATCATGTGTAGGATAATTCTTTTCATGATTCCTTAGTTGCTTGGAGGCATAGGTTATAACTCTTACGTGCTCATCAACACACACCCTAACCCTTACTTGGATGCATCACTGAATATGACATATCCCTTGATCCCTGAAGATATGGCTAGGACGGGACTGAAGTTAACCTATCCTTCAATTCTTGAAAACTTTTCTTCTAGCTCTCCCCCTAAACTTGACACCCTTTTTGGTTAGGATGGTTAGGGGCAATGCTAGTTTGGAGAACCTTCTGCAAATCTTCGATAGTAACTCGCTAGGCCTGAGAAACGTCAAATCTCCTTAATATTTGTGGGTTAGGGCCAACCCTAGAATTTGCGGGGTCTACGAACACTTCTCTACTAGATATAATGTGTTCAAGGAAACTTACTTGGTCCAACTAGAACTCACACTTCTTAAACTTCGCATACAGTTATTTTTCTCTTAATGTTTGGAGATAATCCTTAAGTGCTCCTCCTGTTCTTTCTTATTCTTGAATAGACTAATATGTCATCAATGAACACCACCACAAGTCGATCAAAATAGGGTTGAAATATTCTATTCATAAATGCCGCTGGGGCATTAGTCAGCCCGAAAGGTATTACAAAGAATTCAAAATGCCGATATCTAGTTCTGAAAGCCGCCTTAGCTACATATCTTGTTTAATCTTCAATGGTATACCCTGATCTTTTTGAGAATATGCTTGCACCCTGAAGTTGGTCAAACAAGTCATCAATCCTAGGAAGTGAATATCGGTTCTTGATGGTGATTTTGTTCAACTCTCTATAATCAATGCATAGCCTCTTACTCCCGTCCTTCTTTTTAACAAACAGCACTGAGGCTCCCCAGGGTAACGCGCTGGGTCGAATAAACCCTTTATCTAGCAATTCTTGCAGTTGGTTCTTTAATTCTTACATGTCAGTTGGAGCCATCCTATAAGGAGCTTTAGAGATAGGACATCATCCTGGAAGCAAATTAATAGAGACTTCGATCTCTCTATCCGAGGGTAATCTGATAACTCTTCTGAAAATACATCAGGATACTTCTTTACTACTACTATATCTTCTAACTTTAACCCAGTTTCCTCCTTATCCATCCCGGCTGCTAAGAACCCCTAGCACCCTCGCCTCAACAGTTTTGTGGCCCTAAAGTCGATATAATTTGTATCTCCTCTCTATTCTTTACCCCATCGAAGGTAAATTTTAGAATTCCTTCCATTTGAAAAAAGCTCTCTTATGGTAACAATTCACATGGGCATGGTGCGTGGATAACCAATCCATTCCTAAAATGGCATCATATTTCATACCTCCTAATCTTAATAAATCGACCCAGTTTTTACTTCTCCTATCATAACTTCACATTTTTAAAGCATCTACTAGCAGTCAATTCCGCCCCTAGAGGGGTTATATGATTAATAGAAATTCTAAAGTTTCAGGTTCCTAGTTTAATTTGGATGCAAAAGCAGCAGAAATAAAAGAATGTATAGCACCAGGGTCAAAAAATAATCGGCTATATGCCCCATGATGCAGATAATACCTTCTAGTACGATACTGATGCTCGAGCTTCTTGTTGGGTCAAGGCATTCATCTTTCCTGAGCTCTAGGTTGTTGCACTGAAGATTGAGTCATTGCCGGTCTATTTGTATTGGATTGTCTCTTAGAGGACTGTTGTGATCCTAAAAATTGAGCAGTACCCATATCTCGCCTTTCAGTCCCATATCCTAGACTCCAGTCTCCATGTAGTATTGGACACTCCTTCCTTAGGTGACCAGTACTGTCACATGTGAAACATTACCTACCTTGAATGCAGTTGCCTATATGTTCCTGTTACATCTGGGAAACCATGGGTTTCTAATTAAATTTGGAGAGGCGGCAGTATTGATTGGGGCCGGAGCAAGAATCCTCCCCTATTCCGTGTACAACCATGACATCTTGAAACAAGTACCACCGATGATCCTGTATTTCTATTAAATTTGAGATTTGACCCTCCAGAGCTATGTCTTTCCTAGTATCGGAAACGCTTAGATGGAGGAAATTCCTTGTTCGGGACTTCCTGATCTTCCATTATGTCTCGTTTGACTTCTAGTGCCTTTTCCACAGCTTGAACATAGTTCTAAAGTTGGAACGGAACCAATTTGCTTCTAATCTCAGGCCTTAATCCTCATACAAAACTCTTCGTTCTATCTGCTTCTTTCCGGACTAGCCCTACTGCATATCTTGACAGTTGTGTGAACCTAATATCATACTAACTCACCGACATTTGACCTTACTTTAATTCTTGAAACTCCAAGGCAAGCTTATCTTTTGTAACCTCTAAAATGTACTTTTCATTAAATTTTTTGACTAGAAAACTCCAAGTGAGCTCTTCCCCAGTTGACTCAGCTCCGCCCTTTACCATCTCCCACCATTGTTCCGCCTCTCCTTGGAACATAAAAGTGGTGAAAGCCACTCTTTGATTTTTCGTGCATTCCATAACATCCAGTATTTTCACAATATAGCGGAGCCATTCCTCGGCTTGCATTGGGTCGGCCTCCCCTCTAAACGCTGGCGGGTGCAGCTTCAAAAATTTCTCTAGAGCTTTACGCGGGTTTGTCTTGGCTGCAAGCTGTGCCAACCATTCGGTCATTTTGTCAGAGATTCTCTGATCTACACTAGGTTGTTCCGCCACATCCTTGTGTTAGCAGGGGGTGGTCGCTCCCGACCATACTGTACGGCGGGGTATTGCCTTCCGGATCAGTATCTTGAGGTGGAAGATTCAAGTCTATCTCCTCGTAAAAGAGCAACCAATCTATTAATAATAATATTCATAATACAAAACCAATTATTTATATATTTAAACTATTACTTTCATTTACAACTTCAAAAAGTATTACAGGGACAAGATTTACAATTAAGCACATCTATACAAAACATATAAAAATATCATGGTTAATCACATTTCCACAGGCATTACCTTACAAAATACATAAACCCTCCAACCCCAAAAAGCTCAGAAAAATAGGAGAGCCAAGACATTCCTTCCCAAAATACTATACATCCCATTCTTATTAAGGATTTTCATTAGAGCCAGTGGAGCTTTCCTCTTTACTGCTATCATCTGGTTCCTTTACTTCCGTATTGATTTCTTAAGGATCCCTTTCCTCAGGATCTTCCTCCTCGAGATCTTCCTCCCTGGGTCTTCCTCCTCCGGGTCTTCTTCTCCATTATCTTGGTATCTCATCACACCTTCAATAATCATGATTATTATACAGATCTCAATTTTGAGCTCAGCTAGAGTTCTCCCAAACTCCTCCAAAAAGTATCCTTCCTTGAGAATTTATTCCATCACCAAGGGTGGTATCAAGCCTCTCGGCCTTTTGGTAGATCCTCGATAATACTCTCAGCATCAACTACTATATCTATGTTTTCTTCTTCCTCTACGCTGACATCATCGTCATCCATGCCCAAGGAGTCATGAAAGTTCATTTTTGGATCAGTCTCATCTGACTCGTAATCCCAATCTATAGTATCAATCTCCTAGCTTAATCCATCCGATCTTGAGCTACCTGAGGAGAATCCTGACATCTTAAACTGTCCAATCTACAAAAGTAAGGAGTCTTATCAGGTTCATTCCAGATATATAAATCTCAAGGTAATAAAACTTTGGGGTCACTAGGTTTGTAAATTCTAAAATATTGTATTAAGTGCTTTAAATTGACTACATGTAATCATTCTTACAATCTGAAGTAACTTTGACTTGCATGATATTTTAGTCATTCTCTCATCCCAGTGTCCCATAGCATTGGCGTTTCATGCTAAAAGGCCCGCACCCTTTGCATGAGACATCCGAATTGAAGTATGCGGTACTTCAATTGAATATGAGAGGGCTATTAAATACCTCGTATTTCAGAGTTAGCAACATTCGTAAGAATTTACCATCCCCTAAACTACCCACATCATCCAAACATTCATACATACAATATACAAATATTAGCACATCATTCATAACTCACTACACCTATCTAATCTAGCCCTATGTCAAGCCTAGGCTCTGATACCAACTGTAACGGTCCCAATTATCAATATCCTCAATTCATATAAATATCCTTATTGATCAATAGATATGGTAATCATAACTGATTTCTCAAAAATTTCAGCAGCATCTCCTCTGTGTTTTGTCACTTTGTCCAATGACCATACATATAATTACTAGCCCACATGGCTTATCATCAGTCTCAACAACATACATAAATTTCAAGCAATATCCACATAGTGTATTTACCAAGATATGATAAAAATCTCACAGGATAGAACTTTACTTTAGCGATTCACGCCTATGCCATAGCTTGCATTGGAGGAACATTAGGGAATGAGTTTTTACAACCATGACTCCAAACTTTACATGCGTACATCCGGTTCATGACTACTACACCATCAAGACTAAGTGATCTATATGGACATATAAGTTACAACAAGAGTTAACAAAAGAGCAAAAGCATTATCAAAGTTGTCACTATTCTATAGTGAGTGCAACCCGGTTTCTCCATTTCATTCACGTCTCTTCAAGCAAGACCCTCGCCATTGTTTTGCCGTGAAAATATTTAACCAAAAATGGGGTGAACTTGGATGCTCAATGAGTAAAGTCTTATTTTATGTACTAAAGTTCTTCACAATTTAACTATTAGAAGGCAAAGGCTTATATATAGTAATTGTGTGATTAGGCAAAATTTTATAAGATGTCTCAACTACCATGTGTCATTCTTCTTATTTCTCATATATGTAAATACACACACACTCTCTCTCTCTCTCTCTCTCTCTCTCTCTCTCTCTCTCACATACATACACACAAATTCTATAGCTCCGAACTTTCGGTTTGTAGTTGCCATATACCTCATCCCAATTAGGAATCCAGAAATATATACTTTATTTATTACAATTGGTTCTTACAAGGAACAAGGAAGAAAATCAAAGTTAAAATTTGAACAACACGGATACACCGTCTTCTTACCCTTCCGGCTCTCGCTGGTCCCTTCCTTCTAATTAAAGCGTTTCATTTACACTGTCTTCTAGCCCCACCGACTCTCGTTGGCCCCTTCCTTCATCTAACCCCCTTCTTTTTTTTATATATCGTCTTCTACCCTCATCGGCTCCCGCTGGTCCCTTCCTTCATCTACCCTCACCAAAACAATATGCAACTCAAAATAACACTCACAATCACCATTTGGGGCCTGTTTGTTTCCCCGCAAAACGCCGCAAAACCGCAAGTCGTAAAACTCTTTTTCATTTCAGCTGTTTGTTTCGTTGCAAAACATTTCGCAAAATACAACTCTCATTTCCCACTTGCAGTTGCTACAGTTAATTTTGTGGTCATTAAATTCTACTTGTAATACATTAGTAGTGCCAAAGCAGTTACTTGATAATCAATATATAATTTAATATTATTAAATATTTAATATATTTAATATTTTTAATAGTGTTTAATTTCTTACCGAATTATTTTATACTGGTATTTTTTAGTTTTTTATTATTTTTAAGATTGTTTTAATATTTACTATTTTATTATTTTAATTTAATATATAATTTAATATTGTTATTTAATACTTTATTATTTATTATATTTACACCAATTTTCTTAATATTTTTATTTAAATTTAATATTTTATTAATAACAATAATGTGTTTAATATAAAATTATTATATATTTAATTTATTTATTTCTTAATATAAATAATTACTTTATTAACATTATAATATACTTTAAAATTATATTAATATTTTATTATGTTAATATTGTAATAATTCATTATAATAATATCATAATAATATTTCATTATTAAATTTATAATTATATTTTACTTTGTTAATTTTATATTTTTATAATATTAAGATATTATTATCATAAAATTTAATATTATAATAATCTTAAGTATTTTATAATATTATAATATTATAACTATATTTTATTAATTTTCTTAAGATTTTTTTAATATTTATGTTTTATTAGTATCCTTAAAATTTATTCAGTTTCTTTAGATTTTCTTAAAATTTTATAATTACTTATTTAGTTAATATTGTAGTAATATTTTACTATTTTACTAATATTTTATTAATATTATTGTTTATAATAAATATTAAGATTATTAATTTTTTATCTCAAATTTATTAATACAATTTAATTTAATAGTATTTATAATATTTAAATTACTGCTACAGTTAATTTTGTGGTCAACTTTTCCACTTACACTTTTACATTACCAATCAAACACCGTAAAACACAATATACTTTATCATTTACACTTTCACTTTATCAACCAAACACCGTAAAATACAATATACTTTTCCATTTACACTCCACTTTATCAAACAAACACCGTAAAACACAATATATTTTCTCTGCTACAGTTCATTTTTTCCATTCTCATTTTACGACTTACGACTTGCGACGTTTTGCAACGAAACAAACAGGCCCTTGCACAAGAACATCACTTGTATGGATTATACCGATTATATAAAGATATGCCAAACATATAAATTTATATAACACATTTTTCATAAGGAAGGCACTACATCCAATCACAAGATACATCACCAATGAAATTTCTAAATCTACTAGTAACCATACTAATACAAGTTCAGACTACTTTACATTCAAGTACATATACTTATAAAAGATTTCAATGATTTCTAGTTGGTTTTCATTTTTTACTTCACTTGTGCTCTTTTTCACTTAACACTTAACTAGTTCCCTTGTTTCTTGTATATAACATTTATAGCTACTTATTTCATCCAATTATTTAACCAACCAAGTCCTCATTAGAGTAAATATGTAAAACAACGCCTAATTGAACTTATAATACGTTCTTTTCCCACATAACATACTCTAGCTAAAAGCAAATAAAGGTTGAGAGTTTACTCACTTAACTATAGCTAATTTCCCACTAGATACTCGTTGTTTGCCCTTCCGATCAATAGCCTTAATGATGGAAACATAAAGCTTTATATTAACATTATACTAAAATTTTAGAAGATTACTTAAAGTTTCTGTAGAAATTACCTTGTTAAAACTTCAGTCTGAATTTAAACTCTTTGGGTGCTGATTTTGACCTCTAGGGTTCAGATCTAGCCTGAAATCAACCTCCCTCTAAGATCTAACCCTTGATGAACCTCCCCTCCTCACTTTGAACCAACAAAACCCTCCTCCTCCACCCTTGCGCACAGCCGGGGCTGGCTGTGCGCGCGCACGCGCCGGATGCTTGCGCGCGTGGGTGCGGCCTGTCGCGGTCCTACAGTCGGAGAAAGGGGTGAGAGGGTAGGGAGAGGGAGAGAGAGTGGGAGTCTGCTGCTGAGGATTGCTCAAGGAAGAAAGGGGATTTAGGGATTTAGGGTTTTTTTGGGTTAGTGATGAGGGGGAGAAAAATTTTCAAAAGAGAGGAGAAGGGTATTGAGATTTTCCTCCTTTTTAGCTATCCATTTAATCTCCTATTTTTCTCTCATGCCACATGCCATGGCTAACCTTTTCCAATAGCCACATGTCTCATCCTAAAAACAAGAAGATCCTAACCCTAGATCTCCTTCTATACATGCATACCTACTCCACCCCACCCCCCCCCCCCCCCCCAAAAAAAAAAAAAAAAAACTCTAAGAATTTAATTGTGTCATGGCCTAAGTTTAACATTGTATTATTATTTTTATTGTATGAAATTTAGACACATGCACAAGATTATTTTAACATATGTAATATCCCCTATCTAATAATACTGTATTTTATTTGTCTGAGTATTTTTCTTGTTTCTCTGATTTTTTTTATGTATTATTGTTTGGTTATTATTGTCGATGTTTGTGTTTTGTTAATGATATTATTATTATTTTTACTTAGTATTTTTCTTCTCTTGAACCCGTACCCGTTGGCCCTGAACCCGAAACCCAATACCCATCCTATATAAACACTTATCTCCTAATCTCTATTAACCCTAAACCTAATCTCCTCTCTAATCTTCTCATCATTCTCCCAATCCAGCCGCCGCCACCATCAACACACTTCATCTCCCATTGGCTGTGGCACGCAACCCCCTGCGCAAGCACATCACAAGGCCGAGCTCGGACCCCTCTCCTCCTATGTGTTGCCGCCGGAGCCCATGGCTTGTCATTGACTGTGTCTTCTCTTTCCGGCGAGCTCCGAAATTCCGTCACCATGGCAATCAACAGCCGGCCTCCCCTCCTCTCCCTCTTCCCTTGCTACCACACCACCGAAGCTCGCGTTGCCGTCTCCTCCATGCCATGACTGCCCGTAGGCCGGATCACCTCCTCACTGGATCTCCCTCGGCCTGCCCAACTCCAGCGTAGCACCCGCGATCTCTCTCTCCGGTGAGCCAGCGACGGATTCCACCTCCTCCCACTCCTCGTCGGGAACATGGGATGGGTTTGATCTTCACCAGGATGACCTCAACAAAGTCACCTAGGAGGTTTGCCAAATGCAAGGTTGGAGCTTCTGCTTGTGTTGGACTTGTTGCTCCAATTAATGTTGTTCTTCCTCCTGGCAACACTGGATTAGACCCCCTCCACCTGCAGACCCGAGCTCGGGCCGGATCTCGTCTCTGCCGAGCTAGTCCCCCTTCCACCTGAGATCCACTCATCTCCCAGATCTCCTCCACTGCGCCTCCAGCACCCGAGCTCGGATTCCCCATTTGCCGCATCATCCTCAGTAGCCAAAGGCCAGACCGAGGTTCCCACCTCACTCCATTGACCGAGCTCCTCTCTCTTCATATTATTGATTTAGGTATATATTTGATATTTTGATTATGATATAAATGATGACTCTGTTGGTGTTTGATAAAAATTGTGTTAATGAATTTATTGCATGGGTATTTGATTGTGCATGTGGTGCTTATTAATGTATGTGTTTCTTTGTATGCGGCATAAATCCTTACTCCGAGCCATTTTTTCGGCTCTCCGCGGGATGCCGTTGATCGACGTCGGCGAGCGCGAACGCACCCCACGCCCTTCACGGCGAGTTGCTCTATCCAACGACACCCTCCGCGGGCCCAGATGCCTCCGTCGGAGCCTCCGTCGGCGTGCCGCAAGGCACCTAGTTATGTGAGTAATTTTCCCCCTTTTCTATTTATTTCCCTTTTCATAAATTATATTGTGAATTTCTTTTTACATGCTTGGGTGTGTTGTGTAAATATTTACATATTGGTGGGTGAATTAATGTGCATGCATGGGATGTGAATTATTTAATATGTATAGGTATTTATAGTTAATAATAGATATTTATTAATTTAGATATTTATGCATGGTATATAATTATGCATGAATTTATTCTTTAATCATTTATGTGTAAATTTAGTAATTAATAAATGGGACTTAATTAAATTGGATATGTTTGCATTAAATTAATTAATTAATGTATAGGTAAATTTATTAATTTGGATGCATGCATGTGTTTATGTATAATCATGTACATGTATGCATGATTTATATGCATGTGTTTCTATTCATTTGTGTAGATGGATATGTCATTTAATTAAGTGTATGTACTTATATTAATATGTGTTGGCATTTATTTAAGTATGCATGTATGTATGTATATGTATACTTGTATATGCATTTTAGTTAATAACAGGTATTTATTAAATTGGACATGTATGCATGTGCATGCTTGTTTATGTACGTGTACGCGTATATGTTTGTATGCACGTGTGGGTGTTTAGCGTGTATTTATAATTATTTGTATGTATTGGTTGCGTGTTACAGCATGTTGGATTTGTTTGGTGAGATCCGGACCAGCAGCCCAGGAAGGAGAGCAGCGACACGGCAATCCAGAACCAGCGCAAATAACGGGCGAGCAGCGCGTTCTTCTGATCCACGCCAGGTCGTCATCTGAGACTGGCACGGTGGCCTTCCCCAGTACCCTGGCTACCCTCCTATGCAGTCCAACAACGAAGAGCGGCACCACAGCGACCGTAACGGCGACTCGCCCGGCGACGACCAGATTCCCCAATGTGAGTGTCTCTTCCTCCTTCTCTCTTTTATTAAGTGATCGTAGCTATTATTTTATATGTGATGTAATTGTTGAGTAGAATACTTAAATTACATGTTTATGTGTGGAGATCGCCGAGCATGAAGGTGGACGGTCATCTCCCGTCTATTTTTACATATTGGATGTATAGGGACATGATATGCATGATTATTGATACATGTTAGAACCCTCATGTTTGTCCTATGTATATCTAGAGTATTGTTGTAGACATATCAGGATGTAGCATGAGGGTATTTGAGATGGATATTGGTGGTAATGACTTGATCTAATAGAACTTAGATGCATGTATATGTTGTGATACCGAGTATTGGGATATCATGTTTGATCTTAATAGAAATGTGAACTCTTGATGATTTGAGATTTAGAGTTGTATGTTAGAGTGAGGGGATTAGTGCTGATATTGATATATGTTGGAATGACAATTATTATATCAAATTCATTGATGTATATCGATACTTGACGATCATGTAACTGTTGGGAATGTAAGTTAGATAGGTTGACTTTGGATTGATCTGGGACTTATGCTATTTACATTGTATGATGATCAGTAATTAGACCTGACTTTATTAGTTGAGTATTGAGGACATATCAGATATGACTGGATTAGTTGAGTTATGACTTAAATTGATCTTGAGTTAGAGGTTACCCAGGATCTATATTCCTTTTTATTTGGAGCCTGTCTTGTATTGTGGTGAGATTGACGTTGCAGGCATTTGGGATCTGTTAGATGCTATGTTATTGATGATTGATTATCAAGAGTAGATATTCTAGAATACTTATTGAGGATGTTGACTGTTTAGATATAATTCAATATGTATTGACTTGTTGATCTCGAGGACATACCATATACTTCATGATTGGTTATTGATTATTTCAGTTAACAGAGATGACTTATTATGATGGTGATCTACATTTTGGAGTTTGATAATAGTTATTATTTGATCTCAGTTGTTGAGGGTATAGGATTAGAACATATTGGTGTTAAGGAGAGGACTAATTACAGATTCATTGATATGATAGTCACCGTTTTGGATTGCACTGATACGGACTGATACTTAGTGATTCATGAGAATTGTATTGAGAATATAAGTTGATGGAATAGTTAATGATATCTCTTTAGTATGGATGAATGAGATTATGATCAGCTTTAGTTGAGACTGTTTATTGAGCAGTAGCTAGACTGTTACTGTTATTTTATCCATGTTATTGAAGTTACGGGAAATGATTGTTTGACCGTAACCACGGTACAGTTCTATTGTTCATCGTATACACGGTTACTGTTACTGTTACTGTTACTGTTACTGATATTGTTCACCGTGTATACGATTACTGATTGACTGTTACTGTACTGATAATGTTACTGTCCCGTAGCATCCCAGTAATTGGAATGGCGTAAGATATTGATTGTCACTAATGGCATTACCTCACTGACTGTGCACTAGACACCTTTTACTGGACCTTGACATATGACTGTATCACTGTTACTTGACATCTAGTACCCCTGTACCCCCTGTATCCATGTCCCATGTACTGTTGACCTGTTAATAGCACAGTCAAACCGGCGTCCGGCGGTTTGCCGCCTGGTGTCGGGATTGACGAGGATGTATCCCACAATCGTGCTAGCGTCCGGCGGATCTTGAAAGGAACTAAGTGCCACGTGGAGCAAAGTGCCACACCATACACATGGTGGGGGCCACCTCTTGAATCCACGGGGGCCACCTCCAGAATCCTGTTTCCCTCAGAGCAAAGTGCCACACGGAGCAAAGTGCCACACCATACACATGGTGGGGGCCACCTCTTGAATCTGTGGGGCCACCTCTTGAATCTGTAGGGCTATCTATTGTACGTGACGCCTGGTGTTAGCGTGATATTGCATTCTCAGTGCCTATTAGCATCCACACGCACTTGTATGATGATAACCCCTAGGATGCATGTTATTTGGTTCTCTTTCCCTATTCGAACAATGATACCCCCATATCGGAGTTCGGATGAGTTCTACTGGATGTGCGGGCTCCAGGGTGAACTGTCGGATGTTGTGGGACGCCGGTGGGAAAGTGATAAAGATAACGTAGAACATTACTGATTGTTATTGAATGAATTGAATGAACACATTGTGTTATACCCTGAATGGTTACCCTGCCTTATGACACATGATTGTATACATGATTGTAACCAGGACCACATGATTGTAACCATGACCAGATTTAGATACAACCTAGTGACATGTGATAGATTACACGCCTTGACATTGATTGCATATTTACAGTTGTGCCAGTTATATTCTACCTTTATTCATGTTATTATCATGTGTATTACTGTTCAGCTATTTATCTTGTTATTTAGCCTTTTCTATTTACTGTTGCTCTTACTACTATTTATGCACATTGTTTCTTCTGCACGAGTTCTTTCCCCTTTACACACACACTCATTATGGTCGCGTTCTGACGACCCTGGATTTGCACGTCCAGATATTGGACGATTGTTTCTAATGTGCAGGTTCGACGAGACGGTACGCCTTGCGAGGAGCTTGGGTCATCTCCCTTTGATTCTGGTATACTTGCATTTTATTCTTGTTATTATTCTTTGTTTCCTATATATCACCTTTGACTTCTGTTCAGCTGCCATTTTCTTCCTGTTATTTATTGCTATCATGTGTAGTCTTATATGTATTATTGCAGTGGTCCTTGATTATTATAGTTCTGATTATAACTTGTTCAGGTTACAATTTAGGCTTAGCGTATATACGTGGGGTATTTTCCTCGCGTATATGCGTCGCCATAACGTCTCCGTATCCTTCGGATCGGGGCGTTACAGAGTGGTATCAGAGCCTAGGTTCGACATAAAAGAGAACCTAGTTCCTACCTGTAGCCTGAGACAGTTATGTTGACACTGCAATATACATATACTATTCACGTGATAATATTGACTCCATTTGGAATTGATCGGTCTTTCTTTTGGAATTCCATTCTTGATCTGTTGATATCCATGATTCCAACACTTCAATTAGAGTGATTTGGATGTCCATCTTGATTTCATCCTTCCTTTCTATTCATTCCTCCTCATTCTATCGCTTGAGATTGATTGCTCCATGTTGAAGTTGGTACCAGAGATCAGAGCGCGCAGCGGAATCGTGGTGTCCCAGCGAGGCGACATGGAGCTTAATTGTTTTTCCCTGTATTTTGACTCTTTTATCATTCCCTACTTTTATTTAAATTTCGAGGACGAAATTTTTAATAAGGTGGGTAGAATGTAATATCCCCTATCTAATAATACTGTATTTTATTTGTCTGAGTATTTTTCTTGTTTCTCTGATTTTTTTTATGTATTATTGTTTGGTTATTATTGTCGATGTTTGTGTTTTGTTAATGATATTATTATTATTTTTACTTAGTATTTTTCTTCTCTTGAACCCGTACCCGTTGGCCCTGAACCCGAACCCAATACCCATCCTATATAAACACTTATCTCCTAATCTCTATTAACCCTAAACCTAATCTCCTCTCTAATCTTCTCATCATTCTCCCAATCCAGCCGCCGCCACCATCAACACACTTCATCTCCCATTGGCTGTGGCACGCAACCCCCTGCGCAAGCACATCACAAGGCCGAGCTCGGACCCCTCTCCTCCTATGTGTTGCCGCCGGAGCCCATGGCTTGTCATTGACTGTGTCTTCTCTTTCCGGCGAGCTCCGAAATTCCGTCACCATGGCAATCAACAGCCGGCCTCCCCTCCTCTCCCTCTTCCCTTGCTACCACACCACCGAAGCTCGCGTTGCCGTCTCCTCCATGCCATGACTGCCCGTAGGCCGGATCACCTCCTCACTGGATCTCCCTCGGCCTGCCCAACTCCAGCGTAGCACCCGCGATCTCTCTCTCCGGTGAGCCAGCGACGGATTCCACCTCCTCCCACTCCTCGTCGGGAACATGGGATGGGTTTGATCTTCACCAGGATGACCTCAACAAAGTCACCTAGGAGGTTTGCCAAATGCAAGGTTGGAGCTTCTGCTTGTGTTGGACTTGTTGCTCCAATTAATGTTGTTCTTCCTCCTGGCAACACTGGATTAGACCCCCTCCACCTGCAGACCCGAGCTCGGGCCGGATCTCGTCTCTGCCGAGCTAGTCCCCCCTTCCACCTGAGATCCACTCATCTCCCAGATCTCCTCCACTGCGCCTCCAGCACCCGAGCTCGGATTCCCCATTTGCCGCATCATCCTCAGTAGCCAAAGGCCAGACCGAGGTTCCCACCTCACTCCATTGACCGAGCTCCTCTCTCTTCATATTATTGATTTAGGTATATATTTGATATTTTGATTATGATATAAATGATGACTCTGTTGGTGTTTGATAAAAATTGTGTTAATGAATTTATTGCATGGGTATTTGATTGTGCATGTGGTGCTTATTAATGTATGTGTTTCTTTGTATGCGGCATAAATCCTTACTCCGAGCCATTTTCCGGCTCTCCGCGGGATGCCGTTGATCGACGTCGGCGAGCGCGAACGCACCCCACGCCCTTCACGGCGAGTTGCTCTATCCAACGACACCCTCCGCGGGCCCAGATGCCTCCGTCGGAGCCTCCGTCGGCGTGCCGCAAGGCACCTAGTTATGTGAGTAATTTCCCCCTTTTCTATTTATTTCCCTTTTTATAAATTATATTGTGAATTCTTTTTACATGCTTGGGTGTGTTGTGTAAATATTTACATATTGGTGGGTGAATTAATGTGCAAGCATGGGATGTGAATTATTTAATATGTATAGGTATTTATAGTTAATAATAGATATTTATTAATTTAGATATTTATGCATGGTATATAATTATGCATGAATTTATTCTTTAATCATTTATGTGTAAATTTAGTAATTAATAAATGGGACTTAATTAAATTGGATATGTTTGCATTAAATTAATTAATTAATGTATAGGTAAATTTATTAATTTGGATGCATGCATGTGTTTATGTATAATCATGTACATGTATGCATGATTTATATGCATGTGTTTCTATTCATTTGTGTAGATGGGTATGTCATTTAATTAAGTGTATGTACTTATATTAATATTGTGTTGGCATTTATTTAAGTATGCATGTATGTATGTATATGTATACTTGTATATGCATTTTAGTTGATAACATGTATTTATTAAATTGGACATGTATGCATGTGCATGCTTGTTTATGTACGTGTACGCGTATATGTTTGTATGCACGTGTGGGTGTTTAGCGTGTATTTATAATTATTTGTATGTATTGGTTGCGTGTTACAGCATGTTGGATTTGTTTGGTGAGATCCGGACCAGCAGCCCAGGAAGGAGAGCAGCGACACGGCAATCCAGAACCAGCGCAAATAACGGGCGAGCAGCGCGTTCTTCTGATCCACGCCAGGTCGTCATCTGAGACTGGCACGGTGGCCTTCCCCAGTACCCTGGCTACCCTCCTATGCAGTCCAACAGCGAAGAGCGGCACCACAGCGACCGTAACGGCGACTCGCCCGGCGACGACCAGATTCCCCAATGTGAGTGTCTCTTCCTCCTTCTCTCTTTTATTAAGTGATCGTAGCTATTATTTTATATGTGATGTAATTGTTGAGTAGAATACTTAAATTACATGTTTATGTGTGGAGATCGCCGAGCATGAAGGTGGACGGTCATCTCCCGTCTATTTTTACATATTGGATGTATAGGGACATGATATGCATGATTATTGATACATGTTAGAACCCTCATGTTTGTCCTATGTATATCTAGAGTATTGTTGTAGACATATCAGGATGTAGCATGAGGGTATTTGAGATGGATATTGGTGGTAATGACTTGATCTAATAGAACTTAGATGCATGTATATGTTGTGATACCGAGTATTGGGATATCATGTTTGATCTTAATAGAAATGTGAACTCTTGATGATTTGAGATTTAGAGTTGTATGGTAGAGTGAGGGGATTAGTGCTGATATTGATATATGTTGGAATGACAATTATTATATCAAATTCATTGATGTATATCGATACTTGACGATCATGTAACTGTTGGGAATGTAAGTTAGATAGGTTGACTTTGGATTGATCTGGGACTTATGCTATTTACATTGTATGATGATCAGTAATTAGACCTGACTTTATTAGTTGAGTATTGAGGACATATCAGATATGACTGGATTAGTTGACTTATGACTTAAATTGATCTTGAGTTAGAGGTTACCCAGGATCTATATTCCTTTTTATTTGGAGCCTGTCTTGTATTGTGGTGAGATTGACGTTGCAGGCATTTGGGATCTGTTAGATGCTATGTTATTGATGATTGATTATCAAGAGTAGATATTCTAGATTACTTATTGAGGATGTTGACTGTTTAGATATAATTCAATATGTATTGACTTGTTGATCTCGAGGACATACCATATACTTCATGATTGGTTATTGATTATTTCAGTTAACAGAGATGACTTATTATGATGGTGATCTACATTTTGGAGTTTGATAATAGTTATTATTTGATCTCAGTTGTTGAGGGTATAGGATTAGAACATATTGGTGTTAAGGAGAGGACTAATTACAGATTCATTGATATGATAGTCACCGTTTTGGATTGCACTGATACGGACTGATACTTAGTGATTCATGAGAATTGTATTGAGAATATAAGTTGATGGAATAGTTAATGATATCTCTTTAGTATGGATGAATGAGATTATGATCAGCTTTAGTTGAGACTGTTTATTGAGCAGTAGCTAGACTGTTACTGTTATTTTATCCATGTTATTGAAGTTACGGGAAATGATTGTTTGACCGTAACCACGGTACAGTTCTATTGTTCATCGTATACACGGTTACTGTTACTGTTACTGTTACTGTTACTGATATTGTTCACCGTGTATACGATTACTGATTGACTGTTACTGTACTGATAATGTTACTGTCCCGTAGCATCCCAGTAATTGGAATGGCGTAAGATATTGATTGTCACTAATGGCATTACCTCACTGACTGTGCACTAGACACCTTTTACTGGACCTTGACATATGACTGTATCACTGTTACTTGACATCTAGTACCCCTGTACCCCCTGTATCCATGTCCCATGTACTGTTGACCTGTTAATAGCACAGTCAAACCGGCGTCCGGCGGTTTGCCGCCTGGTGTCGGGATTGACGAGGATGTATCCCACAATCGTGCTAGCGTCCGGCGGATCTTGAAAGGAACTAAGTGCCACGTGGAGCAAAGTGCCACACCATACACATGGTGGGGGCCACCTCTTGAATCCACGGGGGCCACCTCCAGAATCCTGTTTCCCTCAGAGCAAAGTGCCACACGGAGCAAAGTGCCACACCATACACATGGTGGGGGCCACCTCTTGAATCTGTGGGGGCCACCTCTTGAATCTGTAGGGCTATCTATTGTACGTGACGCCTGGTGTTAGCGTGATATTGCATTCTCAGTGCCTATTAGCATCCACACGCACTTGTATGATGATAACCCCTAGGATGCATGTTATTTGGTTCTCTTTCCCTATTCGAACAATGATACCCCCATATCGGAGTTCGGATGAGTTCTACTGGATGTGCGGGCTCCAGGGTGAACTGTCGGATGTTGTGGGACGCCGGTGGGAAAGTGATAAAGATAACGTAGAACATTACTGATTGTTATTGAATGAATTGAATGAACACATTGTGTTATACCCTGAATGGTTACCCTGCCTTATGACACATGATTGTATACATGATTGTAACCAGGACCACATGATTGTAACCATGACCAGATTTAGATACAACCTAGTGACATGTGATAGATTACACGCCTTGACATTGATTGCATATTTACAGTTGTGCCAGTTATATTCTACCTTTATTCATGTTATTATCATGTGTATTACTGTTCAGCTATTTATCTTGTTATTTAGCCTTTTCTATTTACTGTTGCTCTTACTACTATTTATGCACATTGTTTCTTCTGCACGAGTTCTTTCCCCTTTACACACACACTCATTATGGTCGCGTTCTGACGACCCTGGATTTGCACGTCCAGATATTGGACGATTGTTTCTAATGTGCAGGGTTCGACGAGACGGTACGCCTTGCGAGGAGCTTGGGTCATCTCCCTTTGATTCTGGTATACTTGCATTTTATTCTTGTTATTATTCTTTGTTTCCTATATATCACCTTTGACTTCTGTTCAGCTGCCATTTTCTTCCTGTTATTTATTGCTATCATGTGTAGTCTTATATGTATTATTGCAGTGGTCCTTGATTATTATAGTTCTGATTATAACTTGTTCAGGTTACAATTTAGGCTTAGCGTATATACGTGGGGTATTTTCCTCGCGTATATGCGTCGCCATAACGTCTCCGTATCCTTCGGATCGGGGCGTTACAGAGTGGTATCAGAGCCTAGGTTCGACATAAAAGAGAACCTAGTTCCTACCTGTAGCCTGAGACAGTTATGTTGACACTGCAATATACATATACTATTCACGTGATAATATTGACTCCATTTGGAATTGATCGGTCTTTCTTTTGGAATTCCATTCTTGATCTGTTGATATCCATGATTCCAACACTTCAATTAGAGTGATTTGGATGTCCATCTTGATTTCATCCTTCCTTTCTATTCATTCCTCCTCATTCTATCGCTTGAGATTGATTGCTCCATGTTGAAGTTGGTACCAGAGATCAGAGCGCGCAGCGGAATCGTGGTGTCCCAGCGAGGCGACATGGAGCTTAATTGTTTTTCCCTGTATTTTGACTCTTTTATCATTCCCTACTTTTATTTAAATTTCGAGGACGAAATTTTTAATAAGGTGGGTAGAATGTAATATCCCCTATCTAATAATACTGTATTTTATTTGTCTGAGTATTTTTCTTGTTTCTCTGATTTTTTTTATGTATTATTGTTTGGTTATTATTGTCGATGTTTGTGTTTTGTTAATGATATTATTATTATTTTTACTTAGTATTTTTCTTCTCTTGAACCCGTACCCGTTGGCCCTGAACCCGAAACCCAATACCCATCCTATATAAACACTTATCTCCTAATCTCTATTAACCCTAAACCTAATCTCCTCTCTAATCTTCTCATCATTCTCCCAATCCAGCCGCCGCCACCATCAACACACTTCATCTCCCATTGGCTGTGGCACGCAACCCCCTGCGCAAGCACATCACAAGGCCGAGCTCGGACCCCTCTCCTCCTATGTGTTGCCGCCGGAGCCCATGGCTTGTCATTGACTGTGTCTTCTCTTTCCGGCGAGCTCCGAAATTCCGTCACCATGGCAATCAACAGCCGGCCTCCCCTCCTCTCCCTCTTCCCTTGCTACCACACCACCGAAGCTCGCGTTGCCGTCTCCTCCATGCCATGACTGCCCGTAGGCCGGATCACCTCCTCACTGGATCTCCCTCGGCCTGCCCAACTCCAGCGTAGCACCCGCGATCTCTCTCTCCGGTGAGCCAGCGACGGATTCCACCTCCTCCCACTCCTCGTCGGGAACATGGGATGGGTTTGATCTTCACCAGGATGACCTCAACAAAGTCACCTAGGAGGTTTGCCAAATGCAAGGTTGGAGCTTCTGCTTGTGTTGGACTTGTTGCTCCAATTAATGTTGTTCTTCCTCCTGGCAACACTGGATTAGACCCCCTCCACCTGCAGACCCGAGCTCGGGCCGGATCTCGTCTCTGCCGAGCTAGTCCCCCCTTCCACCTGAGATCCACTCATCTCCCAGATCTCCTCCACTGCGCCTCCAGCACCCGAGCTCGGATTCCCCATTTGCCGCATCATCCTCAGTAGCCAAAGGCCAGACCGAGGTTCCCACCTCACTCCATTGACCGAGCTCCTCTCTCTTCATATTATTGATTTAGGTATATATTTGATATTTTGATTATGATATAAATGATGACTCTGTTGGTGTTTGATAAAAATTGTGTTAATGAATTTATTGCATGGGTATTTGATTGTGCATGTGGTGCTTATTAATGTATGTGTTTCTTTGTATGCGGCATAAATCCTTACTCCGAGCCATTTTCCGGCTCTCCGCGGGATGCCGTTGATCGACGTCGGCGAGCGCGAACGCACCCCACGCCCTTCACGGCGAGTTGCTCTATCCAACGACACCCTCCGCGGGCCCAGATGCCTCCGTCGGAGCCTCCGTCGGCGTGCCGCAAGGCACCTAGTTATGTGAGTAATTTCCCCCTTTTCTATTTATTTCCTTTTTATAAATTATATTGTGAATTTCTTTTTACATGCTTGGGTGTGTTGTGTAAATATTTACATATTGGTGGGTGAATTAATGTGCAAGCATGGGATGTGAATTATTTAATATGTATAGGTATTTATAGTTAATAATAGATATTTATTAATTTAGATATTTATGCATGGTATATAATTATGCATGAATTTATTCTTTAATCATTTATGTGTAAATTTAGTAATTAATAAATGGGACTTAATTAATTGGATATGTTTGCATTAAATTAATTAATTAATGTATAGGTAAATTTATTATTTGGATGCATGCATGTGTTTATGTATAATCATGTACATGTATGCATGATTTATATGCATGTGTTTCTATTCATTTGTGTAGATGGGTATGTCATTTAATTAAGTGTATGTACTTATATTAATATTGTGTTGGCATTTATTTAAGTATGCATGTATGTATGTATATGTATACTTGTATATGCATTTTAGTTGATAACATGTATTTATTAAATTGGACATGTATGCATGTGCATGCTTGTTTATGTACGTGTACGCGTATATGTTTGTATGCACGTGTGGGTGTTTAGCGTGTATTTATAATTATTTGTATGTATTGGTTGCGTGTTACAGCATGTTGGATTTGTTTGGTGAGATCCGGACCAGCAGCCCAGGAAGGAGAGCAGCGACACGGCAATCCAGAACCAGCGCAAATAACGGGCGAGCAGCGCGTTCTTCTGATCCACGCCAGGTCGTCATCTGAGACTGGCACGGTGGCCTTCCCCAGTACCCTGGCTACCCTCCTATGCAGTCCAACAGCGAAGAGCGGCACCACAGCGACCGTAACGGCGACTCGCCCGGCGACGACCAGATTCCCCAATGTGAGTGTCTCTTCCTCCTTCTCTCTTTTATTAAGTGATCGTAGCTATTATTTTATATGTGATGTAATTGTTGAGTAGAATACTTAAATTACATGTTTATGTGTGGAGATCGCCGAGCATGAAGGTGGACGGTCATCTCCCGTCTATTTTTACATATTGGATGTATAGGGACATGATATGCATGATTATTGATACATGTTAGAACCCTCATGTTTGTCCTATGTATATCTAGAGTATTGTTGTAGACATATCAGGATGTAGCATGAGGGTATTTGAGATGGATATTGGTGGTAATGACTTGATCTAATAGAACTTAGATGCATGTATATGTTGTGATACCGAGTATTGGGATATCATGTTTGATCTTAATAGAAATGTGAACTCTTGATGATTTGAGATTTAGAGTTGTATGGTAGAGTGAGGGGATTAGTGCTGATATTGATATATGTTGGAATGACAATTATTATATCAAATTCATTGATGTATATCGATACTTGACGATCATGTAACTGTTGGGAATGTAAGTTAGATAGGTTGACTTTGGATTGATCTGGGACTTATGCTATTTACATTGTATGATGATCAGTAATTAGACCTGACTTTATTAGTTGAGTATTGAGGACATATCAGATATGACTGGATTAGTTGACTTATGACTTAAATTGATCTTGAGTTAGAGGTTACCCAGGATCTATATTCCTTTTATTTGGAGCCTGTCTTGTATTGTGGTGAGATTGACGTTGCAGGCATTTGGGATCTGTTAGATGCTATGTTATTGATGATTGATTATCAAGAGTAGATATTCTAGATTACTTATTGAGGATGTTGACTGTTTAGATATAATTCAATATGTATTGACTTGTTGATCTCGAGGACATACCATATACTTCATGATTGGTTATTGATTATTTCAGTTAACAGAGATGACTTATTATGATGGTGATCTACATTTTGGAGTTTGATAATAGTTATTATTTGATCTCAGTTGTTGAGGGTATAGGATTAGAACATATTGGTGTTAAGGAGAGGACTAATTACAGATTCATTGATATGATAGTCACCGTTTTGGATTGCACTGATACGGACTGATACTTAGTGATTCATGAGAATTGTATTGAGAATATAAGTTGATGGAATAGTTAATGATATCTCTTTAGTATGGATGAATGAGATTATGATCAGCTTTAGTTGAGACTGTTTATTGAGCAGTAGCTAGACTGTTACTGTTATTTTATCCATGTTATTGAAGTTACGGGAAATGATTGTTTGACCGTAACCACGGTACAGTTCTATTGTTCATCGTATACACGGTTACTGTTACTGTTACTGTTACTGTTACTGATATTGTTCACCGTGTATACGATTACTGATTGACTGTTACTGTACTGATAATGTTACTGTCCCGTAGCATCCCAGTAATTGGAATGGCGTAAGATATTGATTGTCACTAATGGCATTACCTCACTGACTGTGCACTAGACACCTTTTACTGGACCTTGACATATGACTGTATCACTGTTACTTGACATCTAGTACCCCTGTACCCCCTGTATCCATGTCCCATGTACTGTTGACCTGTTAATAGCACAGTCAAACCGGCGTCCGGCGGTTTGCCGCCTGGTGTCGGGATTGACGAGGATGTATCCCACAATCGTGCTAGCGTCCGGCGGATCTTGAAAGGAACTAAGTGCCACGTGGAGCAAAGTGCCACACCATACACATGGTGGGGGCCACCTCTTGAATCCACGGGGGCCACCTCCAGAATCCTGTTTCCCTCAGAGCAAAGTGCCACACGGAGCAAAGTGCCACACCATACACATGGTGGGGGCCACCTCTTGAATCTGTGGGGGCCACCTCTTGAATCTGTAGGGCTATCTATTGTACGTGACGCCTGGTGTTAGCGTGATATTGCATTCTCAGTGCCTATTAGCATCCACACGCACTTGTATGATGATAACCCCTAGGATGCATGTTATTTGGTTCTCTTTCCCTATTCGAACAATGATACCCCCATATCGGAGTTCGGATGAGTTCTACTGGATGTGCGGGCTCCAGGGTGAACTGTCGGATGTTGTGGGACGCCGGTGGGAAAGTGATAAAGATAACGTAGAACATTACTGATTGTTATTGAATGAATTGAATGAACACATTGTGTTATACCCTGAATGGTTACCCTGCCTTATGACACATGATTGTATACATGATTGTAACCAGGACCACATGATTGTAACCATGACCAGATTTAGATACAACCTAGTGACATGTGATAGATTACACGCCTTGACATTGATTGCATATTTACAGTTGTGCCAGTTATATTCTACCTTTATTCATGTTATTATCATGTGTATTACTGTTCAGCTATTTATCTTGTTATTTAGCCTTTTCTATTTACTGTTGCTCTTACTACTATTTATGCACATTGTTTCTTCTGCACGAGTTCTTTCCCCTTTACACACACACTCATTATGGTCGCGTTCTGACGACCCTGGATTTGCACGTCCAGATATTGGACGATTGTTTCTAATGTGCAGGGTTCGACGAGACGGTACGCCTTGCGAGGAGCTTGGGTCATCTCCCTTTGATTCTGGTATACTTGCATTTTATTCTTGTTATTATTCTTTGTTTCCTATATATCACCTTTGACTTCTGTTCAGCTGCCATTTTCTTTCTGTTATTTATTGCTATCATGTGTAGTCTTATATGTATTATTGCAGTGGTCCTTGATTATTATAGTTCTGATTATAACTTATTCAGGTTACAATTTAGGCTTAGCGTATATACGTGGGGTATTTTCCTCGCGTATATGCGTCGCCATAACGTCTCCGTATCCTTCGGATCGGGGCGTTACAACATAACATTCTCCTATTTAAGTTATTTAATCTTGAATAAAGGAATTATTTTTTTTATAACATTATACCAGATGTTACAAGGCAGGTCGGTCCGGCCGACCCGCACAGAACTGGCTCGGGTTAGCCCGGGCACGTCCCGGCCCGGGTTGCTACTCGTCCCAGGCATGCCCCCAAACCCTGGGCGTGCCTGGGTTCCGCCGCCGTGGCCGGCGGCCCGGTCGGGCCCCCCCGGGACCAGGCTAAGCCCGGTCCGGGGTACCTGGCCAACAGCTATTTTAAAAGCTATTGGGCAGGGCTGGGGGTTTTTTGTAATTTTTATTTACAAAAACCACTCAACGGCTATATTGGCCCAAAAATAGCCGTTAAGGGGGTTGTAAATTTTTTTTAAAAATTTCCCAACAGGTATATTGACCATAATTTGCTTTTTTTTCGCCCAAAAAATTACATTTTAACTGCACATTCCTCTCTATAAATACCCACTCTTTTTTACTTCATTTCATCACAAAAAAATCTTTAAAAATCTCTAAAAATTCTCTTAAATTCTGAAGTACTCTCAAGTTCTCAAGTGATCAAGCTCTCTCAAGTTCTCTAAAGCTACTCAAGTTCTCAACCTCCCTCCACCTCTCCTCATTTCCTCAAGTGATCAAGCTCCCTCAACCTCTTCTCAAGTTCTCTAGTGCTCAAGCTCTCACAATTTCTCTCAAGTTCTAGTATTTATATTTTTGTCAATTTTAGTTGAAAAATGGACACGCACACTTCATCGGTAAGCACTACAAATCCTTCTTCTTTTAGGTATAACCATAATTTATATTTAACTAGTCAAAATGGTATGATTGTGCATATATCTTTACCCGACATTCCAATACTTACATTTTAGTATTTATTTTAAATTTTTTGGAATTTTATAAAAAAATAGAATTTTTTAGATTTTTTCAAATTTTTTACATTTTTTACAATTTTTTGAAATTAGTCAGAATTTTTTTAAATAACCCGAGCCGGCCCGCCCATCCCGGCCGGGTGCCCGGGTCGTGCCAGGGTCTCCCTTATTAGGACAGGACCGGGCCGGGCTTGTATATAAGGCTGACTTTTGTCCCGTCCCCTTAGGATGGCCCCTAATCCATTATCGTTTGTGCTTATACATAAGGCCGACTTTTTGTCCCCTTAAGATGGCTTCCTATGTCCTAATAGTATACGCATTGGATGCTGCTGCAAGCTTATGTCGGAACTACTGCCACTGCATGTCAAGTTATCTTAGTAACTCATTATTCTCCTCCCTATTGTTTTTTAAACCTTCCTACTTCATGATCTTTCGGGTTGAGACTGAACTTTGATTTTGAATGCCGACCAATTTATTTTCCCAAAATACTATTAGATCTTTTTTTGTCTATTTTTATGTGACAAGAAACCCGGTTGGTGCTTAAACTTCTCATCTCTATAGAAGCAGCATTAATATGACATATTACGGCTTCATCCACTTTTCTTTGCCTAATTTCCTGGATATTTGGAAGGTAGATTTTTGTACTCTAGTGTAAACCTTCTCATCCCTCTAGAGGCCGACTATTTTGAATGTTTTAGTGAATCTAAACAGGTTAGCCTAACATTGATAAGTTTGTAAAGTAACAAATCTCACTGGTGCTTCTTGTGTGTGGGGGCGAGTACGGGTGCAATTGTGGTCAGTGATAGACCCGACCACGATTTTAAAACTGGTAGTTCCCGATTCCTTCGTAGGAGGAACCGGAACCGGCCAGGCGCCGGCCTATTTTGATGTCAGAGACGGGTCGGGTCCTTTTTTTGCTTTAACTCCGTTGAATATTATTTTTATATATAATAAAAAGTACAAAAATAATTAAAAAATAAAAATGGGTTTGAACTTAATCTTTATCGCTAAGTTGCCTACGTATTGTTTGGTAATTAGAGGAATCAAAGTCCACGAAGTTCTCTTACCTAAATCTCCATACCGTTCCTCAATCGCTTCCTATCATTTCGGTGACCGTCATTTTCATAAAGTCTTCATTTTCTTTTCACACACTTTCTTATTGCCTCCACGTTGCTTTTATCAATCAAGAAGAAATGTTTGGGCCTCCACTGATTCAGAAGACATACTCAATGAATTTGATCGAAAATACTTCTCCCTACACTAAATGTTTGTTCCAAAGCTACTGTTCACACCGGCATTACTAAGATTTATTTAACAATAATTGTCAAGATTGAGAATTGTGTTGAATGTTCTTTCAACCATTGTAGGATTGGAAATTTCATATCTTGAAATTCTTTATCAAACAAATGAAGTGGTTAAATAACTATTAAGCTTGGAGTTTGAGCTTATGAAAATCCTCATAATTTTTTGTGCCATGCCCCGCTTTTCAAATACGTGAAAACGGAGTCGCGATGAGAGTCGGCGACGTATATACGCGAGAAATTATTCTACATATACACACTAAGCCTAAAGCAATCCCAACAAGCTAAATATATATCATCTATGATGACATGATAATCACTGTAGCTGTACATATAATGTCCACACATGATAACAGATGAATAGAAAAAAGAACAAGTATGAATCCATTATAACAATATGAATAAAGGCAAGCAAGATAATACCGAGAAAAAGCGATCAAGTAAGAGAACTCCAACTCCTTGTAAAGCGTGAAATCTTCTCATCGAACACCTGATCAATAAAATAAATCGTCCAATATCTGGACGTTCAATCTAGGGTCATCAGAAAGCGATCCGTGAGTGTATAAGAAAAAGGGAAAGTGGTTGTGTATATAAACAGTGTGTACATATATCACAACACGATACACAGCAAATAAATGATAACAGAATAATCATGAATGAAAATGTAACTGAAAGACAACTGATCACATGAGAGTCTGCAGGTAAAGAATACTATTGATAAAACAAACAACTGATGCTAAATGTGCAATCTAACGTATGTCACTAGTCTGCTATACATTCCGGTCATGTGTACACCATATATTTATCATAACTTATATGAGTTCAGTCAGGTGAGTACAGTTAATTAAAGTACATAATAATAGTTTATCATTTATTAATTATGTCAGTGAACACTAACTACCAAATGTTATAGACGTATCCCATACTATACCTGTAGGCTATCTAAAAATCACTAAAAGACAAGCCATTAAAAAGCAGAGTTTCAAGTTCTAGACGCGAAGGCTCAGCACCAAGGCGCGAGGGTCCAACACCCGCGTCTCCAACATCAAGGCGCGTAGGCTCGACACCCGTGTCTCAGCATCAAGGCGCGTAGGCTCGACACCCGCGTCTCAGCATCAAGGCGCGTAGGCTCGACCCCGCGTCTCAGCATCAAGGCGCGTGGGCTCGACACCCGCGTCTCAACATCAAGGCGCGTAGGCTCGACACCCGCGTCTCAGCATCAAGGCGCGTAGGCTCGACACCCGCGTCTCAACATCAAGGCGCGTAGGCTCGACACCCGCGTCTCAACATCAAGGCGCGTGGGCTCGACACCCGCGTCTCAACATCAAGGCGCGTGGGCTCGACACCCGCGTCTTAACATCAAGGCGCGTGGGCTCGACACCCGCGTTTCAGTATCAAGGCGCGTGGGTTGAAACCCGCGCCTCGGTTATAACCGCACTGGTTATGGGGCCAGTCGCCACCCATGTAGCGGGGAAGTTACCCCCTCATTATGGAGCGTTTTTAGGGGGCACGTTCACCCCCTAGGACCTCTATAAATAGCCTCGTTTGCTATGAGGTCGAGGCAATCAGAAGGCAGGGGGATAGACACAAGGGCGATCAGGAAGGCATCTGGCATCAAGAGGATCAGAAGATCACAGAGAGAGACAGACCGAGACAGGAGAGAGCTCAACTCTTCATTAAGCTTGCTGCGCACAAGCTGCTCTTTGCCTACCTTCTCTTTGAGAGTTTTGGTAGACAGAGCTGTGCTACTCCCTCTACCAGCCAAAGAGAAGATTCCTGACGTTCCCGACGATCATCCGGTCAACGGAGAACAAGATTCACTCTCCACCGCCACACGAAGAACCCAGCCTTAAACAAAGGGAGGATTCAAGACTCAACATCCTCCCTTCCTTGTAACTGGAAGGAAAAAGCAGTTTTGTTATAATTCTTTCATCTGATTCAAGAAAAATTTACAGTAAAGACTTCTTTCTCTTTTTTTGGCGCGTACAAGAGATGGCGACTCCGCTGGGGACTACATTTGTCACTGATGAGCAAATCGTGGCGCAAGATGACATCCTCCGTAAGGGGAAGATGGTTGAATCGCTCATTGTCGAGTTCGACCAGGCGAAGTACGAAGAGTTTCTCTCTTCCGGCTCAAAGAGCCCAAAGACCCGCGTCTGCCGCCGGGTCTCGACGGGGAATGGCCCCGAGGCCCGATCTGTGGCTCTCTCGGGCGCTGCTGCTGCCAACTGTGCCAAGCAAGGTACACGTGCCAACGCCTCTCAGAAGGCCCGCGTGGTCCCAGGCACAACTGCCTTTGCGACCAACCGCGTCGCACAGAACACCCGCGTCAGCGTCTCTCAGGAGACCCGCGTGGTTAAAATCTCTGATGTTCAGCATCAGGATGTTGTTGGTCTCTCTCCACCTCCACGACGCAACCGGAACGCTGAGCGTCGACAGAGGAGACGTGCGCGTCAGCTGCAAGTTGGAACCTCTGGTTGTCTGACTGAGGCTGGACGCAGCATACATATTGGCGCCTTGCTCGCGCCCCGCGAAGTCCGCGTTTGGCTGCCCAAACGCGAGATTCCTTCAGTTAGGTCCTCTGAGGACCAACTCACCAAACGCCAAGGTGAAGCCTCTGCGCCTTGTCAAGCACAAGAGGCACGCGCCTATAGACGTGGGGCCCAGCAGCCCACTCTCTCTCAAGTGTTTCTGTCCCGACACACCAGCAGCAACGCGACAGGCGCGTCTTGTCTCAACAGAGATGTCAGACGCGCGCTGAACAGCTGCGGCGCGAGAACCGCGTCCCTGAAGCCTGCGTCCAGGCTGTACGGCACATGGATGCCTCCCATCTTCGACGTTGCGAGGCTAATCTTTTCAATCCCCCTCCCATGGATTTGAGGGATTATTTGACGAAGAAAAGAAGTGCAAATCAGGCCACTTCGTCGTGTTGCTGCCAACGGCTCATCCATATGCTCTCTGAGTGCCGTTGCGGATCAGGCGTACATCAGCAGTCTTTAGTCAGACAGCTGACCCTGATTCCCCCGTCAGCTAAAAGAAGACGCTCCCACAGAAGGAGAACCTTCTCTGACATTGAGTACCCGGAGCTCACTGCGAATATGACAAGCAGGAGCAAGGGAAAACAACCTGCAGTCAGCTCAGTTGAGTCTGACTCTGAACTGGAAGGGGTGTATCAACACACTCGCACCCGGACTGGGGCCATTCCCCCAATTGACTATAATGCCTTAGCCCATGGCATTAAAGTGAATGATTCTCACTCCGCCGTAGCAGAATCGAGGGCTTCGAACTCTTCCGTCGAGAAGGAGACCTCCGCCTACATGACAGGCACTCCTGAGGAGACGGCTAAACGTTTAGAACAGATCCAGAAGGCACAAATGGATATGATTCTTTCTCAGCAGGAATCTATCAACTCCCTCAAGCAGGCGATTGCACAGCTGCTCGAAGACAGGAGGAGGTCTCCTCCTAAAAACTCAAAGGGCAAAGGGAGAAAGGGAGAAAGTTCATCTTCCGAACCTTCTGAGGAGACGCGGCGATCTACTTCCGGCTCGTCCAAGTCCTCGTCCCAAGTAAAGGGCGACCAAGACCCGGGAAGGCTCATGCTAAAAGAATGAGTCAACTGGAGTGACGCCTCGAGGCCCTTGCCAATCGCAAATAACTCCAAGAAGTAGGAGTGGTTCGGCCCTACCCGGCTGAATGGGACTTGGTTCCGTACTCGCCCAAGTTCAAAGCTCCAACTCTCCAAGCCTTTGATGGGAAGGGGTCACCCAATCAGCATATCTACTACTTTAAATCCCAATTGGGAATGTAGTAGATAATGATGCCATCCTGGCGCGCCTGTTCAACGGCACCTTGAAAGGGTTGGCCTTTGAATGGTTCATGAAGCTCCCAGAAGGTTCTATCAAGAACTGGGACGATTTGGAGAAGCTGTTCTTAACACGCTTCTTCGAAGATGACTCGGAAGTCACGATGCCCACCCTTTTGGCTACTAAACAGCGAAAGGGAGAGTCCATTAAGTCTTTCGTGGAAAGGTTTCGGAACGTGGCACTCCGGTGTCCAAGCAGTATGACCCAGGTCACCCTGGTGGAAACATGCCGCCACAATCTCCAAACCTCACTCCTTGCTCAAATAGGAGTTGCTGAAAGCCGCACCTGGAAGTAATTAGTCCAACAAGGTGAACAGGCTAAGGAGATTGTCGCTCGCGTCAGAGCGGAGGAAGGTAAGCCTAGGCCGGAAAGGTCGACAAGGCGTGCGCCAGACACATCCCTCCAAACAAAGCGGAAGGATAATTTGACAACGGAGACCAAATCTCCCGCCAAACCTCAATCAGGCAAGGCGAGTGGCTCTTCAAGCCAGCCACGCGCCAACAAGCAATATTCCTTCAAGGAGAAACATGTCAATTCGCTCTTTAAACTACTCAACAAGAGCAACCGACTGAAGCTCCCTGAAGCTCGGCGCCCCGAGGAAGTCGGCAAGACCGACAATCCCACCTATTGCTTGTACCACAGGATGCTGGGGCACCCTACCAAAAGCTGCTATGTCTTCAAGAACATCCTTCAAGCTCTGATTGACACGGAGGTGTTGAAACTCCGACCAGAGCAGAAGAAGGTGACGGCTAATGTGACGTCAGTTCTCCAGTTCGGAAGATAACCCCCGACACCCTCTGGAGTAGTCCCTATCCCAAGAGGAGAGCTGAGAGTGGTCAACACAGACCCTCACCAGCAGCAAGCGAAAGGCTTGGTACCCGTTCCTACACCTCAAGGGGAAATCATGTGGGTCCACCCTGACCTTGTCAATGAACAGCAATGGACTACTGTGACCAACAGAAATCCAAAGGCAAGGCAAAGGCCTCATCCTGCAATGTGGTGGGTGCCTCCTCTCGAGAAGCCGAGACTGATGTTCCCTCGTTAACCGACTCAGAGGAGGAAACAATAGTCTTGGCCGCAGAGCCCAACCAACCGATGGCGGGAACCCGTTCGGGACAGCCGTACTTGAAGCAGTATGGCGAGATGGCGGTAGTCCCTCCACAACCAGCTGCAGAACTAACCAAGCCCTCCACAAGACAACCTGTGGAGAAACAGAAAGAAACTCAATTTTCTCGAGTTCTTTCGAAAGGTATGGCGGAAGGATCCACGACACCTTATCACTTTGATGTCCTGGCTCAACTAGCCAACATCCCGGCACGCATTACCTTGTATGAACTTCTTAGACTATCAAAGTCGACCAGAGAAGCTCTACAAGAAGCTCTGGCAAATGCCGAGGTCTTCATGACCCAGGTGCCGAAGGAGGAAGATGTAGAGGATTGCCTCCACACCTCCCCAAATGCTCCCTGCATTACCTTCACAGCAGATGATATGCAAGTTAAAGGGAAGCATGATCGACCCCTGTATTTCACAGGGTATATTGGATCGTCTGAGGTGAACCGCATTCAGGTAGATCCAGGGTCCGCGTTGAGCATCATGCCTCGCCGGGTCATGCAACATCTGGGCATTCCTACTCATCGTTTGAGCCCTACTCAGACAACTATCTATGGGTTCAATGCCAACCAGACCCGTCCGATGGGGAAAATCAAGCTCAAATGCCAGATTGGAAGCCTCAAGTCGGAAGTGACATGCTACGTCATCGACGCCGACACTTCCTACAATCTATTGCTGGGACGACCGTAGATTCACCGCAACTCCATCGTTCCCTCCACTCTCCACCAAGTCATGAAATACATTGACGGGAGTGGAAAGGTGCAGACGTTGATCGCCGAAAGGTATCCGTTTAAAGGGGTCAAGAATTATTTCACCGACTCTTTGCTGTACCAAGATCCGGTGGAGGCGGATGAAGTCCCGCGACCGGAGGAGCCAGACTCTGGTAACGATGCTGACACCGAGCCCGAGAAAGAAGAGTGCCTGTGGGAGTTAGAACCACTTGTAAAGAGCACTAATAAGCTCGATGTTGATAATACCACTGACGATGTAGGCGGTTGGTATAATAATGAAGATTTAGATTTTGCGTATTTTTCTGTGTTTGCTTCTGATTCAGTACCATCAGACACTAGCACCGAAGTAGACGATGACCCCTGGTCGGCAATAGATGTTTTGACATCATTGCATGTACCAGTGAAGTCGTCCTTCGAGACATACCAAGATAATGGTAATGCGCAAGAATCTATATTTATGGTTCCAGCAAGACGGAAAGGCAAAAACCAATTCTTTTTGGGCGAATCTCGTCGGAACCAACGCCCCGCGAAGAATCGGAAGGCGAGGAGGAATTCCCTCAGTTCAGTCATTATGAACCAAAAGCACTCAAAATGATGAGATGCATGGGGTACGACCTAACCAACAGACCCGGGTTGAACTTCGGCAAAGGAAGGAGGACGCTGCTTCGATCCTTTGTGCCGAAAGGGAAGGCCCCCGATTATTATCATCGGACGCGCCGGGGGTTGGGCTATGTATCAACTCCGGTCCCATCAGCCTCCGATTCTCAAGAATCGTCGAGCAACGATTACTCTTCAGACACATCATCTTGGGAGTCAGATGTCAGTGTCGGCAACATCTTCAAGGAACTTTCAGTGAACATGGTTTCGACAAGCCACCTGGAAGATGGAAATGAAGAAATGATCCAATCTGATACAGATCCTTGGATCAAACATTTAAATGCTCTTTAGGACACTCGCTTTGAACAGCGCGAGCCACCCACAGAAGACAAGGTTATTCAGATCAACCTAGGAGATGAGGCTAACCCTAAGCCCATCTTCATAAGTGACGGCCTATCACCTTCAGAGAAAAAGGATCTAATATCTCTTGTACAAGAGTATATAGACGTCTTCGCCTGGAATTATGAGGACATGCCAGGACTCGATCCTCAGGTTGCTATGCACCGCCTCAACATCAATCCGGACGTAAAGCCTGTCAAACAACAGCAGCGACGGTTTCGTCCAGAAATAATGGAGGCAATTCAATCAGAAGTCAGAAAACTTATTGATTCTGGCTTCATCAGGGAAGAACAACATCCCGACTGGGTAGCCAACATCGTCCCCGTCGCCAAGAAGAACGGGAAGATCCGGATCTGCATCGACTTTCGCGATCTAAACGAGGCCTGCCCCAAGGACGAATTCCCATTACCGATCACAGATGTCATGATTGACAATACTTGTGGATTTGAACGAATGTTCTTCATGGACGGATTCTCAGGATACAATCAAATCAAAATGTATCCTGATGACGAAAAGCATACCTCCTTTAGGACACCTCTAGGGGTATATTGCTACACCGTCATGCCCTTCGGACTGAAAAATGCAGGGGCAACATACCAAAGGGCCATGAACGCCATTTTCCATCAGCAAATACGCAAAACGGTGGAATGTTATGTTGATGACATCGCGGTAAAAAGCCGCACTAAAGGTGATCACATAGCGGACCTGAAGGTGGTCTTCGACATCATGCGGACTCATCAATTGAAGATGAATCCCACAAAGTCCTTCCTGGGGGTGGCCAGTGGCAAATTCTTAGGATTTGTTGTAACATCCACCGGAATTCACTTGGACCCGGAAAAGGTTCGCGCTATCCAAGAGATGCAACCCCCGAGAAATCTCAAAGAACTCAGGGGATTGCAGGGACGATTGGCGTACATCCGCAGGTTTATCTCAAACCTCTCCGGAAAATGCCAACCCTTCGCTAAGTTAATGAAGAAGGGTGTCTCATTCATTTGGGATGACGCTTGCCAACAAGCGTTCGAGGAAATCAAGCAATACCTCACCCAACCACCAGTCCTTGCAGCTCCGGTATCCGGAAAGCCTTTCCTGGTGTACGTCCGGGCAATGGATCATTCTTTGGAAGCTCTATTAGCTCAGAATGATGATCACGGACGTGAGCAAGCAATCTACTATCTAAGTAGAACAATGATCGGAGCCGAACATCGGTATAACCCGATCGAGAAGGAATGTTTGGCATTAGTGTTCGCTATTCAGAAAATGCGACACTATCTGGTAGGCCAAACTATAAACGTCATATCAAAAGTCAACCCCCTGAGGTTACTTATGACTAAGCCTTCATCATTAAACGGCCGGCTGGCAAAATGGGCCATATTGCTCTCCCAATATGAGATGCACTTTTTACCACAAAAGGCCATTAAGGGACAAGCAGTGGCGGATTTCCTAGCTGAGCACCCAGATCCGAGGGCAGCCAAAGTCTACGAGGATCTCCCAGATGAAGTTGCTGAAGTCTGCCTGACTCAGACATCGTTCGAAAGTCAAGTATGGCAACTTTTCTTCGACGGTGCATCAAGAACAAGCCCAAAGGGACACGTAGTAGCGGGGGTAGGAGTAGTACTCGTATCCCCACAAAATTATGTGATTCCCTGAGCTGTCTCATTAACTGAGCCTTGTTCCAACAATGTGGCGGAGTACAACGCTCTTTTTATTGGGATGCAATTCGCCGATGAGATTGGCGTTAAAAATCTCGAGGCATACGGCGACTCTAAACTCATCGTCAGCCAAGTTCGCGGGGAGTACGAAGTCAGACATGAGGACCTAGTACCCTACCACAACGCAACTATCCGCATGGCCGAGGGGTTTACAAGCTTCTACATCGACCATGTACCGCGCAGGCAAAATGCGCACGCGGATGCACTCGCATCCCTCGCGGCCTCCTTAGCTCTTCCAGCTGGAGCAATGGAGAAGATATTCGTCTAAAGCCATGACCTGTATTGCCCGAGAAATGCTCTCGAGGGCTATCAGGAGTCAAAAGGAGATTGTCAAGGCAAAGAAGCACTGGAATTGTCAACCGGTCCAGAGCTTAAAGACTGGCGATTCCCCTACATTGATTTCGTCTTATACGACTTCTGCCTGAAGACACCAAAGAGGCGGCTGCCATTCGAAAGAAAGCCCCCAAATTCTATTATAATGCGATTATGTGAACATTGTATCGTCGATCGCATGACGGGATCTTGCTCCGGTGCCTCTCACCAAAAGAAGCCCAAGAGGTATTGAGAGAAGCCCACAACGGTATGTGTGGAGCCCATCAACCTGGCCCAAAACTGGCACATCGACTCCAAAGATTGGGTTACTACTGGCCCAAGATGATTGCCGATGCCGTCACTTATGCTAAAAGATGTCACGCTTGCCAAGTGCATGGCGATTTCATCCATCAAGCACCAGGCTACCTCCACTCTACAACCTCTACCTGGCCATTTGAAATGTGGGGGATGGATGTGGTTGGCCCTATCAGCCCACCATCATCAAAAGGACATCGGTTCATTTTGACAATAACCGATTATTTCTCTAAGTGGGCTGAGGCCATTCCTTTGAAGGAGGTCAAATCGTCGAACGTGATCAAGTTCGTGAAACATCACGTTATTTACCGTTTCAGTGTACCTCGGCGAATTGTCCATGACAATGGACCTCAGTTCATCAGCCAGGCTTTCGAGAGATTCTGCGCTAAGTTCAGAACCAGAGTGTGTCCTCAACGGTAACCGCCCGCTAACGGCCTCGCAGAGCTTTCAACAAGACCATTGGTAAGCTTCTCAAAAAGTTTGTCTCGAAAAGTCAACGGGACTGGGACGACAAACTAGGTGAATGCTTATGGGCCTATCGCACAACTGTGCGAACCCCAACTAAAGCCACGCCATTTTCTTTGGTATACGGATGTGAAGCCGTGCTCCCACTGGAAATCCAAATTCCATCTCTACGCGTCGCCTTGACAGCGGAGATGACAACAGAGGAGAAGCATCGACAGCGACTCCAGGAACTGGAGGCCTTAGATGATAAACGTCTGCAGGCCCAACAATAATCGAGCTCTACCAAGCTCGTATTACCAGAGCCTTCAACAAGAAAGTTAAAATACGAACTTTCAAGAAAGGCGATCTTGTCTTAACCGTCAGAAGACTCATGGTAATGATGCACAAGACAAAAGGAAAATTCCAACCCAAATGGGAAGGACCATTTGTAGTAGAGTCAGTCTACTCGAATGGGCCATATCGCCTTATAACCTCAAATGGCGATACACTCATGATGCCGATCAATGGCAGGTTCCCGAAGAAATACTATCCTTAGATGGTATTCTTCCGCTGATCAAGTTAAAAGTACACCTCTGATCAAAGTAAGAAGAATTTCTTCATTATAACATCCGACGCCCCTGACGGCTAAGGATAGAGGAAAATGTTGGCCTTTAAGCCCAACATAAGTCTTCGACAACTCATCATGCTGAGGGAATAGCATGGCTAGCCCAACTCAAACGGTAGTTGGTAAAGGCACCTCAAATCCGTTGATAGCTGAGGGTTTGCTAAAAATCCTAAGTGGACTTGGCTCCACTCTTTCCTCCAAAATCCCTTACCAATTCTCATATACAGAATGGTAGGTCTACAAATACAACCATTACTAAGTTAACACTATACCTCTGGTAATGGAAACTTTTCAATATTCCTTGTCGAGTACAAATTTTGCTTGTCAACTCTACACGGAGTATCAAACTTTCAAATTTGCCAAGTTAACACTATACCTCTGGCACTTCAAATTTTCACTTGTCAATTCTCACCAATAGAATGACAGGTCCTCAAATTGCTCTTATCATGAGTCAATCTTGGTCAAGTTAATACTACACCTCTGACAAATTACTGTTAAAGTTTAACACCACACCTCTAAACAGTAATCAGGTTTCTATCAGGTTTAATATTACACCTCTGACAGTCACTTTTCTTCAGACTTCCATATCGAAGCTGAAATGGATGATGCTAAGTTAACATTACACCTCTAGCATCAAGTCATTGCTAAGTTAAACAATACACCTATGGCCATGTCTTTCCCTCGGACTTCCTATACAAGCCGAGATGACCAATGCCAAGTTCAACATTACACCTCTAGCATTACCCTCACTGTCAAGTTAAACATTACACCTATGACAGTGACACTTCTGAGTTAGGTTAATATCACACCTCTGACTCACATCCTTGTCAAGTTACATTACACTTCTGACAAGACCACTTTCAACCCGTTAAGTTAATATCACACCTCTGACGGTAACAAACTTTCCTAGATTCCCCACGAGTCTAGTCTCACTTGTTATTCTCTTCAACAGAATAACAAGTCTACCTAAAAGCATTGTTAGGTTAATACTACACCATCAACAGTGTTTCCATCAATCCCCAGCTGAGCTCAATCAAGTTAATCCCAAACACTTGATAAAAGTTCACCCTCCTGGGGGTACCAATTCTACTTGTCACTTTCTCTTATAAAGTGGCAGGTCCACAAAAATTATTTCATCTCTGTCAAGTTAATATTACACCTCTGACAGTATTGTGAGAGTTCCTGAAATAGGATCTTTCCCTACAAAGTTTGACTTATTAAGATTATCATCATAATTTTGATAAAGTCAAAGATTCTTTGCTTCTATGAGTCTAACTGAAGACAAAAAGTTTCAAGACAATGAAAGAGGCAAAAAGAAAGTGTCACTTTTATTTATTTCCAGGCATATGAAAGTGATACAAAATGCTCTCTTATACAATAAGATTGAGTGTTACAGTAAAAACGCTCTCTTATACAATAAGATTGAGTGTTACAGTTAAAACGCTCTCTTATACAATAAGATTGAGTGTTACAATTAAGGGTACAAAGAGTCCCTCTCTCTCTCTCAGAGGCCGTACTCACTCCTTGAAGCCGCATCTAATTCCAAGCGCACCCATGATAGACTAAAAGCAATCGGGGAGGTTTAGACTGTGTATCTAGACACTCGACACGATCAACTCTGATGGCTTCAAAGAGTTCAACAGTACACTCACGAAGGCCAGCTCCAGATGAGATCAAACCCGGAGCATTAACAGTCCAGTCATAAAGGCGAATGCGGCTAAAATCCAAAGTATTTCGAAATCCGTCCCATTTAACTGCGGAATATCGAAAACTTTGGAGGGGTTCTGTAGGCTGTCTAAAAATCACTAAAAGACAAGCCATTAAAAAGCAGAGTTTCAAGTTCTAGATGCGAAGGCTCAGCACCAAGGCGCGAGGGTCCAACACCCGCGTCTCAGCATCAAGGCGCGTAGGCTCGACACCCGCGTCTCAGCATCAAGGCGCGTGGGCTCGACACCCGCGTCTCAACATCAAGGCGCGTAGGCTCGACACCCGCGTCTCAGCATCAAGGCGCGTAGGCTCGACACCCCGCGTCTCAGCATCAAGGCGCGTGGGCTCGACACCCGCGTCTCAACATCAAGGCGCGTAGGCTCGACACCCGCGTCTCAGCATCAAGGCGCGTAGGCTCGACACCCGCGTCTCAACATCAAGGCGCGTGGGCTCGACACCCGCGTCTCAACATCAAGGCACGTGGGCTCGACACCCGCGTCTCAACATCAAGGCGCGTGGGCTCGACACCCGCGTCTCAGTATCAAGGCGCGTGGGTTGAAACCCGCGCCTCGGTTATAACCGCCCTGGTTATGGGGCCAGTCGCCGCCCATATAGCGGGGAAGTTACCCCCTCATTATGGAGCGTTTTTAGGGGGCACGTTCACCCCCTAGGACCTCTATAAATAGCCTCGTTTGCTATGAGGTCGAGGCAATCAGAAGGCAGGGGGATAGACACAAGGGCGATCAGAAAGGCATCTGGCATCAAGAGGATCAGAAGATCACAGAGAGAGACAGACCGAGACAGGAGAGAGCTCAACTCTTCGTCAAGCTTGCTGCGTACAAGCTGCTCTTTGCCTACCTTCTCTTTGAGAGTTTTGGTAGACAGAGCTGTGCTACTCCCTCTACCAGCCAAAGAGAAGATTCCCTGACGATCCCGACGGTCATCCGGTCAACGGAGAATAAGATTCACTCTCCACCGCCACACAACGAAGAACCCAGCCTTAAACAAGGGAGGATTCAAGACTCAACATCCTCCCTCCCTTGTAACTAGAAGAAAAAAGCAGTTTTGTTGTAATTCTTTCATCTGATTCAAGGAAAATTTTACAGTAAAGACTTCTTTCTCTTTTTTCCGGCGCGTACAATACCTACTACACATGTCAATCAGGGTGCTAAATTATTGAATTAATTGATTGGTTGGAGACATTGTCCATGCTTTTAGGTGGTTCCCTGTACATCCCGGGATCACGGCCCAGATGTCTGGCACTGAATTAAGCCCTACCGCCTGGTAGTCAGTAACGGTAACAATACTCACAGTTTTACTGTGGAACAATAAACTCACAGTAACACTGTGGAACAATAAATAGATGGGATGTCAGCTATCTCACGGAACTCTGCAATGGAACCGTAAGTCAACTTCGTAACCTATATCCTAGGTCCACCCAAAATACAGATGTTATCTCCTCTATGAATTTTCTAATCCGAATATAATTTGTTTAATAATCATGTTATTATTTATCAAGATCAATTAATATACATGTCACGTAGTACACTGGATAACTTTGTGAAGGTAATGCTAACAACATGAACATTGTAATCAAGATACCAGTATAATATGATTATGATGTCAGTAAACAGGATAAGCAGGACGATGTTGTTACCGTATAACAATATTTCCCAATAGTTTAGTACTTAGATATGATAGTTCAAGTAAGTGTCATGTATAACCAGTCAATTTTGAAGAGTTATCATGATGTTCAGAATTAAGAATATTATGCAAAGTTTATTTAAAGAGATATAAAAACGTTCACAAGATAATTTATTTTGTATTTAATATATATAGACGTGAACTAGTAACTAACAGGCATGAATCATAATTGAGTTTGAACATTATTTAATGTAAAATACTATTTATTGAAATAGACAGATAAAACACTCACGTGAAATAGTATTGAAATACTCAATGAGAAAATAAAGAACACTCACCTGGGCTTATCACGTGTCCAAAAACTAATTCGAAGAAATCTGCATTAAATGCACTCGAATTAGAATTTTATCAAATTTTACATAAGATATCCTATTTGATGTTATCCAGTGTTTTTTAAAATTAAATATGAATGGTCCCGATCTTAAAATAAGGTTGTATGATAATGTATTAAGTTTATAAGATTATTAAGATTTTATTTACTGATTTTTTTTTGTAGGGTTTAAATGGTTCAAAATGAAATTCCTTAATGGGTCTAAATGTTGAAATAGCGAGTCTCAACATAGAATAAAGTGGTTCAGTCCTATATTACATACAATTAATCAAAAAAATTTCAGTAGATTCTAGGGTCATCTTAATATTTATCCTTATTTTACTTATTTTTTTTAGATTTTTATCTAGTCAATAAAATTGTTTTTCAATAAGTTAACGGGTTGTTGACACTTAAAAAAGACAAGATTCTTACTGGCCCGAACAATGTCTAAACTTGTTGACATTTACAAAAGATATGTGACAGGCAAGCTGACGACCAGTTTTCACTCATCTCTGAGGGACAAGGAAGTAACTTGGACTCCACTGATCCAGCAAGCAGACAGTGAGCCCAGATTGTCTCTGAACAGACCTCAGCAGGTCTAAAATGCTAGCACTTAGCATCACATGAGCGCAAGGGATAGCCTCGCCTGAGAGGCTAAGATCATCCAACTTCGCCTTGAAGCCATTCAAAGCTCCGTCAGAAGCTAACTCATAGCTTCGCCTGAACTGCCGAAGCGCAACTCCGCAGAGAGAGTCAGCTTCGCCTGAAGCCATACGCAACTGCGCAGAAGGGTATGCGATAGCTTCGCCGAAGAGCCTTCTTCTGACTTCGCCAGATACTACCTCCAGCTCCGCTGTAAGTTCAAAGCGGGCAGCGCCGCTGCTGGTCTGTCATGGTCAACCTTTGACCAATCAAATCTTCAGATGAGATCAGATCTAATGAAGATCAAATCTGAGATCTAATT
Source organism: Agave tequilana (assembly GCA_038442645.1). Taxonomy (NCBI): domain Eukaryota; kingdom Viridiplantae; phylum Streptophyta; class Magnoliopsida; order Asparagales; family Asparagaceae; genus Agave; species Agave tequilana. Next base: position 4,968 of record JAVJIF010018081.1, on the reverse strand, counting down.
TGGCAGTTGATTGCCACAATCTCTTGACTCTCCTAAAACGAGTAAGAGGATCAGGAGAGATCTTTCAACTATATGGAAAGAATCAAAACGGATCAGGAAGATCAACCGACCTGCCATTTCTAGCTTCGTAGAAGCTGATCCTAGCCTCGCAGCAAGGCTACTTTCCAGATTTAAACAGATTTAATTCAAACTGTTTCTATATTTTCAAGGGACAATTATACCCTTGCTCTCCCTATAAATAGCCCACCAGAGGCTCACAAGGGGAGAGGACGACTTCTGAAAAAGAGAGGAGGACGACTTCTGAAAAAGAGAGAGGACTCCACAAGCAGAGACTTCTTCACAACGCACCTGCGCACAAGAATTCAGAGACTTTTAGAGAATACCTCTCTATTCAGGGTGCTGATACCCTAATACCTTCTTCTCAAGGAATCTCTGGAACTAGGCGAGAAGGAATTCCTAATTGAAGGCGGTTTTGAGAAGTAGCAAGAGGGTTCTACCAACCCTCTGTTCTCTGATTCCCCAAACCAGGCGAGAAGGGAATCTCATCGCTCGCATCGTCAAAGGGACAAAGTGGTGTGCACTGACCAGACTCCTATCGGCACACTTCTCCAGAATCTCTGAGGAGATCTACTTATAATCTTTTAGAATATTTGTAATTTAGCTCCTCAACTCTTTTTATTGTAAGTTTTCCCCTTTACAAATCAATGGAAAACAGATGGCGACTCCGCTGGGGATTAAATTCTCCACTGCCGAGAATCAAGTGTCGTAATGCGACGAACAGACCTTTGGGTCTAACTCTGAATTCAGAAAAGCCGGTGCAGCCAGAGCCTCTCTAGCTAAATCTTCAATGCAAGTCTCTGCGGAGACAGATAAGGCTCCCTGCGAGCCCACTGCAGTTCTCTGGCGCAACAAGGAAGCACGCCTGCAGTCCAAGTCCACCACTTTCGAAAACTTGGTCCTTCACTTCGACCAAGAAAAATTTGAAGAAGTCCTCTCCGGGGGTGGTCTAATGCTTCGAACACAGAAGCATAGGAAGGTCTCCACGGCTAAGGTTTCAAAACAGGAACCAGGAGCAGAATTCTGCCAACACCCTTCAGCCTCGCGTGTGGCTAATCAGGTTCCTTGCGAACCTAAGTATCCTCTGTCAAAGCGGATGTAGAGGCCTAAACAGAAGTCTCTGGGCAAAGCCTCAGGTGTAGCTACGCCAAAACCGCGTCTCTCTCGCGAACAAAAAGGCAAGATTCCTGTCTGCTCAAACAATGCTGCCAGCCGCGAAGTCACGACGGCAATCATACCGTCGCCCAATTCAAGAGCAGCAATGCCTTGCGCCGGCCGCGTTCTCATGAGCGAAGCTACTGTACCACAGCGTACGCGCAGGGTCATGGCCACAAAGCTAGAGCCAAAGTACTATCCAAGGCAATTGCCTTCGCAGCAGCATAGCGGGTAAAGCACCGCAGCGTGCTCCGCTCTCCAGTTCGCCAGGCGCTAAGCTCGCGCTTTGTGGCGAAGCTAGAACTGAAGCACTATTCAGTGCTAATCCCTTCTGCAGGGATAAAAGGAGCAGGACATTGTCCTATATGCGATCCAAAAGAGCCTCTGCGCTGGATTATTTAGGCCCAAGCGGGTCTGATTTGCGGGAATTGCTGACAAATAAACAACTTCTTCCTCCTGTTGTCAACAAGTGAGATTTCAGTTGGTGACATTCCACTCGGTCCATTGCCGGCTAGCACAATCTTCGCCACTTCTCCAGGCCGGCGATCATTTTCGATCGGCTGTCGGTACAAGCCCCGATGAAGCATCGCAAAAGGAGCGTCTCGCGAGATCCACCCTCTGCATCCGTCAACATGACTGGAAGAGGACGAGAGTTACGCAGGGGAAGACAAACATTTGACGGCACCCCCTACAGCTCCCCAGATCCAGATTACAGCCCGGCTTAGGCGAAGTCTTGGTGCATGAAGAAGTGTTTTTTCTGAAACACCAGATCTAGAGTGACGATACCCTATAGTTATGAACAGCCTTCCTCCTCAACGGCAGTAGCCTCGCCACACCAAGGAGAAGATCAGTCCAGTCATCTGATGAAGAAGATAAAGATAGCGGGTATGCTTCTTCGCGACAGTCAGCTCGGTGCGAACAAACAGAGCATCAGTAAATATGGCTGATAATGGTAATGACGACCTTCGTTGACGTTTGGAAGCTCAGGAGCAAACTTTCAACTCAGCAAGAAGCTCTGGACAACATTCAACAGATGCTCGCTCACTCCTTAGTAACCGGAATAATAATGATGCCGGGAGCAATTATGACGAGGAAGAACATCTTAGCAATGACCAGCCAAAGACAGAAAGTCCAAGGAGGGTTCTTCTTTAGATGCTGAAGTCCTTAGGGCCTTCAAGCTCAAATCGCATCCCTAGCTTAGGGGATGAGTTAAAGAAAATAGGGACAGTCCGTCCTTACCCGTTGGAGTGGGACTCAGTGCCATACCCACCGAAGTTCAAACCACCAACGTTGCATACGTATGATGGTAAAAGTTCACCAAATCAGCACATCTACTATTTTCGTCTCAGACTGGTAATGTTATAGGCAACGACGCCATCATGGTTAGACTGTTCATTGGCACCTTAAAGGGGGTGGCATTTGATTGGTTCCGAAGTCTTCCTCCGGGCTCTGTCAATTCTTGGATCAACCTGGAAACCTGATTCCTTTCTCGTTTCTATGAGGACGATGTCGAGGTAACCATGGACAAGCTCCTCTCCACCGTGCAGAAGAAGGGTGAATCTGTCCTGTGACTACATTGAGCGATTCAGAAACTTGTCTTTGATGTGCCCCACAGGGATGCCATTACCCATGCTCTTACAGACATGCAAGCACAACTTCTTAGACTAGGTAGAAGTTTGCATGGGGGCTGTCAAAGCCCACACCTAGAAAGAATTGGTCGAACAAGCTGAGATAGCCGAAAAGTCGGCTAAAAAGTTCGAACCATCTACCCCTAAAAGCAAATGGGGTATGAGCAATAAAGGACGTAGCGACGTACCGCAGTCTTCTCATGCCAAAGGGAAAGAGACTATGTCCGTAGAATTGTCCGGGGAACGTACAGTCGAAAGCCAAGAAGGGCGGCTTCAATAATCAGGAGTTTAAAGTTTCCTCCAAAACAGTACTCCTTCAGAGAAGATCAGGTGGTCACAATATTTCATTTGCTCCACAAAAGGAATAAAATGAAGCTGCTAGATGCTCGGTGTCCCAATGAGATAGGACGCACAAACGACCCCAAATACTGTCTCTATCACAGGATGATTCACCATCCTACAGACAAGTGCTATGTCCTCAAAGATAGAATTCAAGCCTTGTCGACGCTGGAGTCCTGACACTAAAGTCAGAGCAGAAGAAAGTCACCGCTAATATGGTGACCCTCGAGTTCGGCAAAACCCCAAAGGCCACAGTTCCTGACGGGACCTATCCATCCCTGTGCCATGGCTGAAGTAAAACATCCTGCGGCTAAAACTCAGGATAATAGAGGTCTTGTTCCCTTGACATTGGAGACAGGGAAAGTTATGTGGATACACCCAGACCTTGTCCAAGACGTACAGTGGGATTCAAAGAAGTCCAAGTCAAAGGGCAAATCTTGCAATGTCATCTCCCTCCTGCCGGACGATGACAAATCTTACGTCAGCTTCTCTCACGATTCTGAAGGAGAAAAGCACGCTTGCGCAACGCAGGCCGATGTACCTCAGCCGACGGGTACTCGATCCGGAAAATCATATTTAAAACAGTATGAGAAAACTACTGACGAGACACACAAGCAAACGACGTCAGTACAAGTACCAGCATCCGCTTTGGTTCCGGGATCAAGCTTGTCAGGAAGCTTATGAAGACATCAAGAGATACCTCACAAAAACCTCCAGTCTTAGTGGCCCCCACATCAGGGAAATCATTCTTGCTTTATGTGAAAGCTATGGACCATTCTTTGTGCCCTCCTTGCTCAAAAGGATGACAATGGTCATGAGCGGCCATTTATTATCTGAGCAGGACTTTGATAGGGGCGGAATCTCACTATAATTCTATCGAGAAGAAGTGCTTAGCTCTTGTCTTTGCTGTTCAGAAGACACGACATTATTTGGTCGGCCAAACCATACATGTCATCTCCAGAGTAAATCCTTTGCGTCTTCTCATGACGAAGTCAGGATCATTGAATTCAAGATTAGCTAAATGGGCGCTTCTTTGTCTCAATACGACATGATCTTTATCCCTCAAAAGGCGGTTAAAGGTCAGGCCCTTGTAGAGTTCTTGGCTGCTCATCCAGTCCCGGAGAACTCAAAACTTCACGAAGATATTCTGGATGAAGTCTTCGAGTCCAATATAACCTCAGAGGATGAAGTGTGACAGATGTTCTTTGATGGAGCATCACGAATAGGTCCTAAGGGCAAGATCATCGCTGCGTGGGGTTGTGTTTATCTTTCATAAAATCACGTCCTTCCTAGAGCATTCTCTCTGACAGAATCATGCTCCAACAATGCAGTGGAATATAATGCTCTGCTTATCGGCCTTCAGCTCGCCCACGGAATGGGGGTACGCTACCTCGAAGCTTACGGCGATTCAAAACTGATTATCAATCAGGTTAAGGCGAATATGAGGCCCGCCACGAAGACTTGCTGCCTTATTATCACACGGCCATCGAATTAGCTAATCTATTTGAAGGCTTCTACATCGGGCACATGTCTCGATCTCAGAATACCAGGGCGGACGCTCTGCATTAGCAACAACACTAGCCTTGCCAGTCGACACCGAGTATCACCTCACAGTGGCAACTCGACATCTTGTATGCTCTAAGCATATGTTAAGAACTCGAGAAGTCTATAATGTCTCCACAGATCTTAAGCCGAGAGATTGGCGATTTCCTCTCATCGACTATACGTTTACATGGTCCTACTGCCAGACGATCCTAAGAAGCGGCATCTATCAGACGAAGGTCTCTCT
>JAVJIF010018080.1:0-101177 GCA_038442645.1 Agave tequilana | reverse complement strand
GTAGCCCCACTCATAATGGAGCTAGCTGATAATGCGCAGGGCGCTAAGCTCGCCTACAGACAGAGCTAGTAGAGAACCCAAAGGTTAAGTCTGAAGACTGAGTCCAAAGTTGGGGTCAAAGTAGCGAGCAGTGATAGATGCTAACGAGCACGCGGCGGAGTCAATGTACGTGATGAAGCGGTGTGTGAAACACTCTGCTAATGCCATGACGTAGCTACGCTCGGGCGAGTTTCACGATAAAACACTGAGCGCTAAGCTCGCCTACCAGGCGGAGCAAAAAGAATGGCAGAGCGGTTAAGCCGGGCGCTGGATAGCAAGCGACAAATAAACAAGCAAGTAGGGCTAAACAGACAAGTAGACAAGAAGCAAGCGAACATCCAAGCAGAGCTAAGTAATGCTGGAGCAAAAATAACGTACAGCGCTAGACGCCATCACACTCGGTGTGGTTATCGCTCGCGGCGAAGCCACGATAACATACAGCTATCACTCACGGGCATAACTACGCTCGAATAGAGTTAGTGGTAAAGCGCTGAGCGCTAGACTTGCTACCAGGCAGAGCAAAGAGAGGCCCAAAGGGTCTAAGCGCACCCCTTTCGGGGAGTGGGCATAAAAGAGACCATAAGGTCTATGCGCCTTGAAGGCTATAAGGTCAAGGGCCAAATGGGTACTTACAGAAAATGTTAGTTCCACACAAGCACACATATAAATAGAAAAAATAATAACGGGAGACCTGAAGATCAGTTAACCTCGCAACGGAGCTACTACGAACCTGAAGGTATAAGACTGAAGTCTATTGGATAGTCCAGTCCGAGGGGTGAATAGGCGAAACCACTCTGCCAAAGATACCACTAAACCCATAAGGGTGCAGGGAATGATACCCATGGGGTAGCTTGGGAAGTGGCCTCTCGTGGCGCCGCTACCCTTTGGGTAGGTTCGCCCGAGGACTTTACCTGCAACCTGCACCACCGTTAGTCCAATCATAGGTATATATATAAGAATCGTCTACACTACTACTAGCATCCGTCATAGTGCTACATATACAATGCAAGGCACTCGACCACATGCAAAACTACCACATGTTGGCCCAAAGGCCCATCACTCTAGTTTGATAATGATCAACTCATGTAGTTATAGTACTAATGATCTTGTGTTTAATTAGTGACAGATTTATGATCAAGATCTTAGTAGGTGCATAGCTGGATGTTGTTGGACCAAGTCAAGTTTTGGAGCTAGCACGGTTTGATCCAAGAGCCATTGGATCGTGTTTGGACAAGTCAAGAAGATGAGAAGGCTTCAAGTGAAGACTTCAAGAAGATGAAGACGTGTGTCTAGGTTGTTTTAGTAAGATTTTGTTTTTAGTTAAAATGTAAAGGATAGAATAGTGGTGGATTGCTCAAGTACATATATACACACACACTCTTGATAGTTTTGTTTTAGAAAAGATTTCTATTTTAGAAAATATAAGTTTGGTTTTTGGTATTCAAGTTTTATGTTTTAACAAAAACCATGTTTAGTGCTTAATGTCAAAAAACATAGATATTTCATCTTGTTTGTGTAGTGGATCATCCATACACACTATGCTTTAAAAGAGTTTAAAATATCTTGTTTTTGTATTTGGAGAAGTTTTGAAAAAAATCTAGTTTGAAAAATACTGTTTTCATTAGAGCCAATTTTTCCAACTTACAAAAATAGTCCAAATTATTTGTAACATGCCTTGATTTTGTGCAAGCATGTTTGTTTATCAAAGTATATTGGTAAAAACTATTTTTGTAGATTTTCTATGTTTTATGGGATTTTATGTGAACCAAAAAGACCAAGTTTTTAATCCCTTAAACTTTGTTTCCTGGCTTCAGCCGGCCGACCGGGACGGTCGACCGCAGCTTGAAGTCGGCCGACCGTCATGGTCGACCGACGTGCACAAACGTGCACGCCAGTTCTGGCAGGAGGCCGTCGACCGTTCAGAGAGCTCTGCTCTCTGGAAAGGCCCCGATCGACCGGGCGACCAACCGGACAGAGAGACGTGCTCTCTGTATCCTGGCCTCGGTCGACCGACCGGTCGACCGATGGCACAACGGTCTGAAATATGACCGTTGGGCGGTCGACCGGGTGGTCGACGACAGGCCTGACAGACCTCCAACGACTAGTTTTTGGAGCCCTATAAATTGGGCCATTTGGGGGCTGTTTTGATTAAGATTTTGGGAGAGTTTGGTGTCAGTTTTTCCTATCCTTTCAAGAGGTTTTCTCCACATATTTGAGAGCAAATATTTCCAATCAAAAGGAAAGTTTTATCAAGAGTGTAAAAGTATTCTTTGAGTTTTCCTCCACCATTTCCATCCTAGTTTTCTCACACAAACACTTGAGCTATCCATTGCTTTATCTATCCATAGGAGTGTTGTAGTGAGAGTTTTTATTGGTGATCAAAGTGTTTATATCACCAAGAGATTATTTCTTATTCTTTGAGGAGGCGGACGTGTGTGTTCGCATTGTTTAGGGTCCTAGTGGGGACTCGGTGTTTCGAGTTCGGGTGCGAACTCTTTGTTTGAGGTGCGGCCTCGGCGAGCCGGTGGGCTTGCGGTGTGTACGGACTAGAGAGAGTCCGAGGAGTTCTAGTGGGAACTCGTTGTAGGTGTTGCGGCACCGAGTGATCCGATGGGATCGATTATAGTGAAAATCCTTCGTGTGTCGAAGGCGTGGGGATGTAGAGCAAGTGTGTTCGAACCTCGAAACAAATCCCTTGTGTTTGCGATTGCTCACTCACTCTCTCTCTTTGTCTCTTGTTTAGATCTTGCATGCTTCTATTGTGCTTATCCTACATGCTTGATATTCATATTGTGCTTAATTGATATACATGCTTGGGTTGTTTGCTAACACTTGTATTTAACCAAGAGAGCCAACGCGGCACCTCAACCCTTATCTAGGGGAATCTAGAGGAGGTAGTCCAGAGCCCTTCACGGGGAATTCGGCTACACTTTTGTGTTATATGTGGTGTTTAGTTTAAATAATTTGTTTAGGTCATAATAGTTTGTACTTCCGCATTATTTTGGCATTAAATGACCATTAGATTAGCTATCACCTATTCACCCCCCTCTAGGTGATTCTACAATTGGCATCAGAGCCAAGTGCTCTGTATTTGGGTCTTGCAACCAAGAGTTAAAGATCCTCATTTTTAGGCTAATCACAATATTTGTACACACACCATGGACTTCATGTCACCACCCACTTTGACATTCTTAACATCCATATATGGAAGGTGAAGATGTCCTTGTACCTCAAGGCCCTAGGCATTCATGTTTATCTTGCTACCATCAATGATTCATATTAATAATAGCAAGTATATTGAGGCTAACTCAAAAGCCATTCATGCTTTAAAGTCTACCTAAATGATGATTATTTATCTAGGGTTTCTAATGTTGATTCGGCTTTTATAGCATGGAACATCATCACCTCCCTTGGCGAAAAGGATCTATATTATGCCGGGAGCGATTCGGATGTTGGAAGTGACGTCTCCAACAAGTGCTATATGGTCCAAGGGAATAACCCCCTTGAGGTAAACACCGAATCCGAGTTAGAAGATGAAGACATGTCATATGATGAGCTCACATCTTTTTGTCAACTATTGCTTGAGAAATATGACATGATTAAGACAGATAATAAAAATTTGAAAAGAAATTTGATTGCATGCATAAGGAAAAAGATTCATTAGAAAATAAGGTTGCATGTTTGAAAAGGAAAATGAGAATTTGAAAAATGAGAATGTTTCCTTACTTTCAAAATTGAGTGATCTTTGTGAAGGAAACACATCTTTGAAAAATAAAATTGTTTGATTTTGATGGAAAAACAAAAAGAAGTTGTTTTTCAAGAAAACTCTTGTTTAAAAGGAAAATTTTGTGAAAAGAAAAGGAAAGTTTTTCTAAAAAGAATAAGAAAAATGATTCTCATTCTCATCATGCTTTACATGCTACTATTAATGAGATTAATATTTTGAAAAATAAAATGGATTATTTGAGCTCCACCTTGAGCTCATGTGCATTTAATCATTCTAGATTGGAGTTTTTGTTTTCAAAGAAACAAACTCCACATTCTCATGCACATCATCATGCATATGCTTATGTTGCACGCCACGATCATACACATACACATAAGCATTCTAAGGTGTACAAGTGTACACATTGTGGCCGCAAAGGCCATTTAGCAAAGTTTTGTTATGATAAGATAAATGTTTTAAATTTTGCTAATAAAAATGTTTGGGTTCCTTATAAGACTAACCCTCAAGGACCCAAGAAAAAATGGGTACCCAAACCCCCACCTTGTGTTTTGATGTAGGTGAGGGCTCTCACACGACGTGAGAGAAATGGTGCCTTGATGGTGGATGCACATGGACTTGATGGACACATATATAAATGCATCGCTATCAAGGAGGTTTGGTGGGACAACCACCATGTTTGGAGTTTTGGAACATAGTTCCTTAGTTGATAACTATTTCTAAACTCTTAGTTTATTTACATGCTTATTCATTTTTGACATCATATAGCATGTTCATGTTTTTGTGCTTCATGTGGTAAATACTAGTTTAAATGTAGTTTTTATTAAAACTTGGATTTATACATGTACAAGTAGTGAGCAACAAATTGATTCATATATGTTTGCACTTCATGCTCATTTGTACCCACTATATGCACATGTATAGCCTAGTTTTGATGTTTCTTTCATTTATACTTGTTTTGCCAATTTTCATGTTTACTTCATGTATATGCATTTTTATTCAAATCTAATAAATATACATGTATATCCTTTTTGAGTCTCTTGCCTTCATGCAAATACCTTTAATAGACTCTTTTATGTTTGGGATATGTATGCATATTGTTAGATTTAAATAAATCATACATATACTTAGAAGTTTGTTTTTAATGAAAAATGAAATTTCATGTTTGTTTTGAGCCTTAATGACTATTTTCATGGAAAATGCTATTTACATGATTCTTGTACACTCATACTTCATTTGTTTTGTCATGACTTTGATTCATGAACACTTTTATGAGCTTAATCAATTTTGAGTGTCATCTCTTGTGTATTTGGTATGATTCATGAAATACATATGATTTGGTTTCATGTTTTGAAGGATCTTTAACTAGTTTTTCAAAAATTAATTTAACTAGTTATTTATTCTTCAATGTTTATGAGATATGCACATGATCCTATTATTGTTTCAATTGGTATCATTGAATCGTTTCAATTGGTATCAATTTGACTCTATTTTTGTATATACTCATATTTTGTTTTCTTATATATGTATATATCAATTTCATTTGGTATACTCATTTTTCATACATTATATGAGTTGTTTTGTGCTTGAGTTAAAATTGTTTTACATGTTTAAAGCACAAAGTTGTTTATAAAATAAAATTTTAAGAAAAATTCTCAAGATTTGTTTTATTGAGAAAAAATTTAAAATTTTGTTTTATAAGAAAAATTCAAAATTTTTGATTGTATTGCCTATATGCAAGGAAAGCTTAACATCTCTTCTACATATAGATTCATGTTGAGTGTATTGTATATTGAGGAACTTGACAACTCTTCTTTATGTGGTACACGTGTGTAGGGAGAGCTTCACATCTCCTCTTATGCATTACATAATATGTGTTATTTGAATTGGGGCTTGTCATCCTTCTTCATGTAATGCATATGTGTAGAAGGAAGCTAACTTAACGTCTTCCTCTTCATGAATGTATATCGCATATAATTCTTTATTGATTGATTTGTGTTTACCCCTTCATTGGTTTCTTGTTTCGGACAAAAAGGGGAGAAAATTTATTTGATTTTGTTTTTACTTTCACCCCTTTGTTGCTGATTGACAAAAAGGGGGAGAGGTATTTGGTATATATGCATGTTTTTATAAAAGAATTTATGTTTATGCATATATGTTTTGTATGGCAAATAGGAGAAAAAGAATTTGATTTGTTTTATGCTTGATTGGCATGTTTTATCTCCATATATTTGCATACATGTTTAGGTAGTTTATGTGCTTCATTGCCATATCTTATTGTTTATTGGTATGCATGAGTTAAGGGGGAGCTTCTTTGGAGCTTTACTTTAATCCATGCATATATAACTTCATGAGTTTTGTCATCATCAAAAAGGGGGAGATTGTTGGCCCGAAGGCCCATCACTCTAGTTTTGATGATGATCAACTCATGTAGTTATAGTACTAATGATTTTGTGTTTAATTAGTGACAGATTTATGATCAAGATCTTAGTAGGTGCATAGCTTGGATCGTGTTTGGACCAAGTCAAGTTTTGGAGCTAGCACGGTTTGATCCAAGAGCCATTGGATCGTGTTTGGACCAAGTCAAGAAGATGAGAAGGCTTCAAGTGAAGACTTCAAGAAGATGAAGACTTGTGTCTAGGTTGTTTTAGTAAGATTATTTTTAGTTAAAATGTAAAGGATAGAATAGTTGGTGGATTGCTCAAGTACATATATACATACACACTCTTGATAGTTTTGTTTTACAAAAGATTTTCTATTTTAGAAAATACAAGTTTGGTTTTTGGTATTCAAGTTTTATGTTTTAACCAAAACCATGTTTAGTGCTTAATGTCAAAAACATAGATATTTCATCTTGTTTGTGTAGTGGATCATATCCATACACACTATGCTTTAAAAGAGTTTAAAATATCTGGTTTTTGTATTTGGAGAAGTTTTAGAAAAACAAGTTTTGGAAAAATCTAGTTTTGGAAAATACTGTTTTCATTAGAGCCAATTTTTTCAACTTACAAAAATAGTCCAAATTATTTGTAACATGCCATAATTTTGTGCAAGCATGTTGTTATCAAAGTATATTGGTAAAACTATTTTTATAGATTCTATGTTTTTATGGGATTTTATGTGAACCAAAAAGACCAAGTTTTTAATCCCTTAACTTGTTTCCTGGCTTCAGCCGGCCGACCGGGACGGTCGACCGCAGCTTGAAGTCGGCCGACCGTCACGGTCGACCGACGTGCACAGACGTGCACGCCAGTTCTGGCAGGAGGGCCGGTCGACCGACCCGGTCGACCGTCCAGAGAGCTCTGCTCTCTGGAAAGGCCGGTCGACCGGGCAGCCGACCGGACAGAGAGACTTGCTCTCTGTATCCTGGCCTCGGTCGACCGACCGGTCGACCGATGGCACAATGGTCTGAAATATGACCGTTGGCCGGTCGACCGGGCGGTCGACCGACAGGCCTGACAGACCTCCAACGGCTAGTTTTTGGAGCCCTATAAATTGGGCCATTTGGGGGCTGTTTTGATTAAGATTTTGGGAGAGTTTGTGTGCCAGTTTTTCCTATCCTTTCAAGTGGTTTTCTCCACATATTTGAGAGCAAATATTTCCAATCAAAAGGAAAGTTTTATCAAGAGTGTAAAAAGTATTTCTTTGAGTTTTCCTCCACCATTTCCATCCTAGTTTTCTCACACAAACACTTGAGCTATCCATTGCTTTATCTATCCATAGGAGTGTTGTAGTGAGAGTTTTTATTGGTGATCAAAGTGTTTAGATCACCAAGAGATCATTTCTTGTTCTTTGAGGAGGCGGATGTGTGTGTTCGCATTGTTTAGGGTCCTAGTGGGGACTCGTGTTTCAAGTTCGGGTGCGAACTCTTTGTTTGAGGTGCGGCCTCGGCGAGCCGGTGGGCTTGCGGTGTGTACGGACTAGAGAGAGTCCAAGGAGTTTTAGTGGGAACTCGTTATAGGTGTTGCGGCACCGAGTGATCCGGTGAGATCGATTATAGTGGAAATCCTTCGTGTTCGAAGGCGGGGATGTAGAGCAAGTGTGCTCGAACCTCGAAACAAATCCCTTGTGTTTGCGATTGCTCACTCTCTCTCTTTGTCTCTTGTTTAGATCTTGCATGCTTCTATTGTGCTTATCCTTACATGCTTGATATTCATATTGTGCTTAATTGATATACATGCTTGGGTTGTTTGCTAACACTTGTATTTAACCAAGAGAGCCAACGCGGCACCTCAAACCTTATCTAGGGGAATCTAGAGGAGTTAGTCCAGAGCCCTTCACGGGGAATTCGGCTACACTCTTGTGTTATACGTGGTGTTTAGTTTAAATAATTTGTTTAGGTCATAATAGTTTGTACTTTCGCATTATTTGGCATTAAGTGACCATTAGATTAGCCATCACCTATTCACCCCTAGGTGATTCTACACCACACCTATAGCCCCGTACACTATATACAACATGTATACCGTCCCAATCATAATATTCACAATATTCTATACATGCCCAATTGCTAATCATCATCCAATAAATATACATGCGTCTAAAAAAAAGGGGGGGTACTCGCTAAAATCCAAGAATACTCACCTAAAATCATGAAACACCGGGCACAATCTGGGGACTCCGTGAACGCCACAAGTACGTGCACGCGGAAAAAGAGAAAGAGGTGAGAGAAAGTGATAGAGAGAGGAAAAAAGAGTAGAGAGAGAATCACAGTGAGAGAAAGAAAAAGGAAGGAGATAAGGAAATGAAAGGGAGAGAGTGAGAGAACCAGTTAGAGAGAGAATGAGAGGAGAGAGAAAGAATGAAAGAGAGAACCAAATTCAGATCCAAAGAGAGAGAGAGAGTGGGGAAGAGAGAAAAAAGAGGTGGGAGAGAGAATAGAGGAAAAAAACAGCAAAGAAAGAAAAGAAGAAAGAAAAAGAGAAGGTAGGAAAGAAGAAGGTGAAAAGTAGGGGGAGGGGTGGTTGGCTAGCGGCAAGTGGGACCCGGGTGGTGGAGATGGTGGTAATAGATGAAGTTGATGATGGTGAAGATGTTGTTATTGTGGTTATAAGTGAGGGTGGTGGTAGTTGTTGTGGAGGAGATGGTGGTGGTGTAGGGGTGGTAAGGGGAGGTAGATTGGTGGTGATTGTGGAGGTGGTGGTGGTGTATCTTGAAGATGGAGATGGAGGTGGTGGTGTTGGGCTTTGGGGGAAATTGAAGGGGATGGTGGTGGTGTTTGGTTGAAGGAGGAGAGGGGGGTTTGTGGGGTGGCGCCGACAAAGGAGGGGACGGCGCCGGCTCAGGGTGACGGAGATGGTGGCTGCCGACCAAGGGGAAGGGAGGATGAGGGAGTGGAATGAGAGAGGGAGAGTGAGAGGTGGAAAGAATGAGAGAATGAGAGACGAAAAGAAAAGAGAAGAGAAGGGGAAGGGAGGGGAATTGTACAGTGGAGATGGGTGGTTGTCGGCAGAGGATGGGGGAGTGTGGGGAGCAAAGTAAGAGAAAGGGGAAGAAAAAGAAAAAGAAAAGAAAAGGAGAAGAAAAGAAAAGGAAAGAAAACAAAAGGAAAGGAAAAGGAAAATGGGAAAATAAATAAATATATTATAAAAAATTAGTAGAGTAAAATAGGTAAATTAAGCAGAGGAGTGGAGAAGAAAAAAGCATAAATGAAAAAAAGGAGAAAATAATATTATTATTTATATCGGATAAAAATTGACTAAATTAGAAATGTTCCCAAAAATTCTGTAAAATAGAAAATATTCTCCTAAGGAATAATGTGAAATCAGATTCAAAAAGTTCAATCTTATTTGTAAATTAAAAATCCTGAAATCAACTAGTGATACCGATGGACACCAAAGCCGATCGAATTTTGAATATTCAGAAAAATCTCCAAAAATGCGATATGATAGAAAATATGATTTTAAGAAACAATGTGAAAACAGATTTCAGAAACTCAACTCTGTTTGAAAATTAAAAATCCGAGAATCGATCGGCGGAACCAATCGATACTGATTTTGAAGATTTTGTAGAATAATTCAGAAAAATTTCAGAAAATCATGAAAAATCAAAAATATTAGAAAACAGTATCTGAAACTGAAGTCGATCAAATCTGATATCAGAAAAGTCAAATTAAGTGGCATACTGGATCAGGTCCCCGGTTCGGACTCAGGTTGACTCCGAATCCAGAAATCTGGTTCCGATATCAAATAATAATATAAATAATCACAAAATAAAAATAAATATGGAGAAAAATTAAATAAATGATTGAAAATTTGGGGCACGTTCTAGGGTACGTATTCCAGAAACGGGTGTTACAGAATGATTGCTTCAAAATTTCTAATTGTGCATTTTCAGAGTATGACACATGCACCTTGTGATATGCACGCGGTGCCCAGAAAAACTTATAACTGAATTACGCAGGATTGATATCCGAATAATTATAAAAAAATAATCAACACCACCATAAACTGATATTACTAGATATGCATCTGATAGGCCCTTGCCCTAATAGTGTGTCTGTTTAAAAGGAAAGGGGAGAGATCGATTAATTGTTCTATTACGAAAGAAATTGCTACAAAGGATATTTTCAACAAATCAAAAAAAAAAAAATCATTAACTTCTTAGATCAAAATATGCCAGATATAATCATTAAGATCTTAGTACGTCCACTGATCAGAGAACCGTGATCCCGCACTTTTGTGTGTGATTTATCTTTTTTCTCTTATGAAATTGCTACATATTGAGATTCAATTAGCGATCACGTAGGAGCAAATTTGAAACCTGATCAATAATTACAGTAATTAAAATTAAATATGTTATGAATATATCAAATAGTGACCTGTTGATGAGGGGGAACTGTTAACAAACTCAAGGACACCCCGGTCGTATTCACTCTAAAAGTGAAAACGAGTCCAACCATTTCTCTGTGGGTTCCACAATGAGTAAGACCAGGTCATAGGTGGGCCTCCCATCTCTGGACCCCAGCATTTGTCGGAACCCAAGCCAACCATGAACCACTCTCCAAGTGGCACTCTCTCAATCATCAGGAGGCCCTGTTTTTGTCCTCGCCCTTCATTTCTCAGGGAAGCCACAATCTGTCCTCCCTCGTTCAATTCTCAAATTCTCCCCTTAAACAAACTTTCATTAATCAACTCCAAATCATTTTCTCTTTTGTATTTGTAATTTGTGTAGCTTAAGATCTTAGTGCCCGCGCATTGTTGATCGCCCTCTCCCTCCTCCCATTGTAAATGGGAGTGAAGTGAGTAATTCCATCCATCCATCCATCCATCCATTCATTCGTTCGTTGTCATCTTCATTCATTGATTCATATCCAAAATGAACGACCTCTTCTCCACGACGTCGTTCAAGCGCTACACGGACTTGAAGGAGCAGGTCCGTCTCGACGACATGGAGAGCGGCACCGGCAGCGAGACGGTCAACCTGCAGAAATTCTTCGAGGAGGTGGAGAACGTGAAGGAGGACATGAAGGGCCTGGAGCAGCTCTACCGCCGCCTGCAGGACCTCAACGAGGAGACCAAGACGGCCCACAACGCCAACATGATGAAGGACCTCCGCTCGAAGATGGACAAGGACATCGAGCAAGTCCTCCGCCGGGCAAAAGTTGTGAAGGGGAAGCTGGAGGCCCTCGACCGCCAACGCCGCCAACCGCAAGATCCCCGGCTGCGGCCCCGGCAGCTCCGCCGACCGCACCGGACGTCCGTGGTCGGCGGCCTCGGCAAAAAACTGAAGGACTTGATGGACAACTTCCAGGGGCTGAGGGGGAGGATCGCGGCGGAGTACAAGGAGACTGTTGGGAGGAGGTAACGTCAGGTTACAGTTCTGTATTATAGCAGGAATCCTATGTATTATGATCTCATAATCCTATCCCTGCTGTATGTAGGTACTACACTGTCACAGGCAAACAGGCGGACGATGAAACGATTGAGAATATGATTTCGACGGGGGAGAGTGAGACGTTCCTGCAGAAGGCGATACAGGAGCAGGGGAGGGGGCAGGTGATGGACACCATCGCGGAGATTCAGGAGCGGCACGACGCGGTGAAGGAGATCGAGAAGAGTCTGATGGACCTGCACCAGGTGTTCCTCGACATGGCCGCGCTGGTGGAGGCGCAGGGGCAGCAGCTGAACGACATCGAGAGCCACGTGGCGCACGCGAGCTCGTTCGTGAGGAAGGGGCGGTGGAGCTGGAGACGGCCAAGGAGTACCAGCAGAGCTCGAGGAAGTGGGCCTGCATCGCGGTGCTGCTGGTGATCGTGCTGCTGGCGGTGCTGCTGCTGCCGCTGCTCATTAACCTTGGGATCATACATTTTTGAATTTTGTGCTTGCTTTTTTTGGGCCCAGTTCCCAATTTTTTTTTTTTAAAAAGAAATTGAAATAGTCTATGTGCTTGTATGTACGGAGTGCTACTTGTAACTGGAACCAAAAGAGGAAATTTTTCCATAAAAAATCGTGGAGAGTGAAAATTTGATTCATTTGTGTCAATTTTTTGTGCTATGACTAGTAGTAATTCATACTCGTACTACGTTTGAACTAATATATATATATATATATATATATATATATATATATATATATATATATAGAAAAATGTATATCAGCCCGCGGGTTGAGAATACTCTCTCAGCCTGCGGTGACGTGGCTCGATTTGTCACCTCACTGACTTGCGGCCCGCTTTTAGGGAGAAGTTAAATTACCAAATACCCCTTATGATAACTTTTCCTTATTGTTATTATTATTTTTTCTCCCCTTTTATTTTGCCGCTCTTTATAGGATATAAATTACTTTTCACCTTATTTCTTTACCTCTTTTTTGTAAGATCTAGTTTCTCCTTTTCAGCGTGGGATAAAATTTTTTTTGAAAATATAAAATCTTTTCAGATCAATCTTTTCAGCCTGCGATAAAATTCTACTTTATAGTTTATTTTTTTATATATAATGTAGTCAGAGTCTTTGGTCGCATTGTAGATTTAAACTGCGACCTTAGTCAAAGACTTTGATCGTAGTGTACATGGTTAAATGCGACCAAGGTCGCAGTGTTGTTATTGATAAAGATGGCCAGCAACTGCAATCTAAGGTTGCATTACATGGACTGCGACTTTGGTCGCAGTACGTTAAGTAAGTATTTTCCTTTAGATTAACATGCATAGCGACCAAGGTCGACAGTGCTGTTTTGGTTTAACACTGCCGCCAGCAACTGCGACCAAGGTCGCCGTGTTGTTGTTTTATTAAGTGTTGTTTTGATGCGACTTGGAGTCACTCCGTGAGACGCGACCTGTCATAAAGATTTTATGAGATCTTTTTAACGTCAAGTCTACGTTGACGAACCCGCACCATTCGTTGTTTCCCGAAGCTGTTGTCCATTAAGGCCGACGGTTCTGATTAATGAACCATTAATTATGGTTATTATGGGCTGGCTATAAATAGGGCTCACACTCTCCCTTTAACAGCCCATAATTAGACTATTTCATTTGAGAGCAATTGCTCTGAGAATTTTCGCCTTCTTCAGAGTCTCTAACAGGGGCCTGCCTCCATGGATGAAGATGACCCTATGCACGAAGATGACCCAGAACTTGATTGTCCTTTTTCAGGTTCGCTGGGCCTCTGGGAGTATATTTTGGCCGGTGAACTTGATCGATGTTCGTCCACAGGGAAGAAGTCATGGTCCGCGACGTCCACAGTTTTTTAATACACGGGGACCTCAATAACACCACTGCTCTTATTCAATAAGGGCTCTTTTGATGTTTAATCTTCTTTGTACTGCTATATTGTAACAGTCAATCTTATTGTATAAGAGATCGTTTTTTGTATCATTTTCACATGCCTGGAGATAAATGCCTGGACATAAATAAAAAGACCTCAATAACACCACTGCTCTTAGTTAACAATGGCTCTTTTTTGATGTTTAGTTTTCTTTGTACTGCTATATTGTAACACTCAATCTTATTGTATAAGAGATCGTTTTGTATCATTTTCACATGCCTGGAGATAAATGCGTGGACATAAATAAAAAGCATATTTGTTTTTTAATAAACTACGACCTTTTTGGTCGCAGTCATGCATTGCAAACAAAACAACTTGGACCAGAGACGCAACTGCGACCAAGGTCGCATAAGACTACAGTGCAAACAGAAACAACTGCGACCAGGGTCGACATTGCGAGCAAAAACTGCGACTAAGCAACTGCTGCGGTGACATGTCACCTCGTCGCAGTGTTGTTGTTGATTAAGACTAAAGACCAGCAACTGCGACCAAGATTGCAGATTAATTTTTTAAGACTGCGGCCATCAACTGCGACCAAGGTCGCAGTGTTGTTGTTGATTATTTATAAAGACCACCAACTGCGACCAAGGTCGCAGTGATGTTGTTGATTAAGAGTAAAGACCAGAAACTGCGACCAAGGTCGCTGTGTATTTTATTAAGACTAAACACCAACAACTGCGATCAAGGTCGCAGTTATTTTATTAAGACTACGGTCAGAAACTGCGACCAAGGCAGCAGTGTTGTTGTTGATTAAGACTAAAGTGCAGCAACTGCGACCAAGGTCGCAGTGTATTTATTAAGTTTGCGTCCATGGTCGCAGTATTTCAACCAATACATAGTAGTAAAAAATGTAATTCACACAATTAGCTTTAGAAAATAGATTTATATATATTTAAAAAGAAAAACAAAATACAATTTTTTTAACTTCTAATCGTCGTCATCACCATCGTAATCAGATTCGTCGTCAAGAGTCATGCTTTCGTCTTCTGTCTCTTCCTCCTCTTCAGGTACAGTCTCATCGTCGCTTTCTTCCTCTTCATGTTTGTGTTTTGGTTCATCAATGAACTCCCAGAAAGGGTCGTCTGTATCAAGCTCAGATTCTGACCCATAGCGAGACATTGTTTCAGAACTAAACATAAAATCATCATTTGATGATTGGCTTCTTTCCGGTGAAGACGGTGGTGATGGTGAAGACATTTTTTGAATGTATTTTCGGAACAGTGAGAGTAACGAGTTTGAGCAAAAAATAACTTAGTATGTTTTTAATCCTTTGCTCATGACCCTTTATATGTATTTAATCCCAGAATTCCAAAGGTTTAAGCTCTCGGACCACGTGAATATCTCTCAAATATATTTTCTATCTTTTCCCAAAATTGTATACTTCCTAGGTGACTGTTCAGTTATCCAAAACAGTTTAAAAGTTAATACACTATAACTTTAAATTACTTTGAACTTCAAAACAGTACATTATTGTGACCAAAGTCGCATTGGGAACTGATAAATGATTAACTGCGACCATAAATTGCATCCGTAGTAGGATTGCGACTATGGTCGCGGTGTTTAAGAGCAGCAGTCGCAGTTTGGATATGTAATTAAAAGAGCTTATAAGTTAATATAGTGAGAAAGAGACCTTACAAAAAAATAGAATTAAAAGCTTTTAAAAGAAGACAAAATATAATTGAATATCAGAAGATCAGGAAATCATAATCCTCGTCATTATCACCATCATAAGCAGATTCATCGTCTTCATTCTTCTGCTCTTCCTCTTCATCACTTATTTCCTCATCATCTTGCTGTTTTTGAGGTTTTTTTGTTTCACCGATGAACTCCCAGAATGGATCGTCTTTATCAAGCTCTTCGTCTGACCCGTTGCTAGGAAGCGAGCCTACAGCATCAGAGGACATGCTTTCATCAAGCATGTCTCCGTCAAGTGGCAGAGGAATAATGTCTTCTTCACTAACCCACATGAAAAATTCATTATCATCATGAATAGGAGGATCAGTTAATACATTATTTGATGTAGTGAGATAGTCAAAAGGAGTGAAATCCAGACTGGTATCAGATTCACTAGAATATCCTAAAGACAAAGGACCGGTGGGGGATTGATTGAAGTTGAATTCTGAGTGTTCAGAGGAAGAAGATGGGGAAGACATGATTCAAGAATGAATTTTTTTTGGAAGTTTTTGAAATCAAATTGAAAGGAAGAGCAAAAATATAGTTTTTTTAGGTATGAGATAATATACTAGTAACAAGCATTATATAAAGGTGAATATTGTGGGAGAACATGAATAGTAATAATAATTGTTAGAGGTGATGATTGAGTATGTTAAGAAGTGGTAAAAAAAAAAATTATATTTAATTGAAGATTTATTGCGGGAGAATCCGAAGTACAAATTAACTTTTTATAGAATTGTTTGGCTATATCTTTAGATTACGTATGGTGCACATCTTTCCTTTCTCGAGATTAACATTAGTGCATCTCTTTTTTTCTAGACTGGTGTTGTATCACGGTAGATATAATATTAATTACTTCTTTTACATAAGGCATGAGAAAGAAGATTGCGAATTTGGTCGCAGTACCGAAGGAGGTCGCATTGCTATGCGATAGCATTTTTTGTCTTGTATTCTTTATTCTGTATTAAGTCTGCGACCATGGAATGTTTTTTTACTTTTGAATGCTAGAAGTCGCAGTCGTCATTTAAAAGGGGTATTTTTGTCATTTTGATTCACGATTGTTTAGGCGGGATTTTTTGATTTTTTTTGGCGCCCACACTCTGCGACCGATGTGTGGCCTATATTCAGCCACGTCCCGCAGGCTGAGAAACTCTCTCAGCCCGCAGGCTGAGGTACAGTAAGCCATATATATATATATATATATATATATATATTATATATATATATATATATATATATATATATCAGAAAAATGTATATCAGCCCGCGGGCTGAGAGTATTCTCTCAGCCTGCGGTGACGTGGCTCAATTTGTCACCTCACTGACTTGCGGCCCGCTTTTAGGTAGAAGTTAAATTACCAAATACCCCTTATGATAACTTTTCCTTATTGTTTATTATTATTTTTCCCCCCTTTTATTTTTTGTCGCTCTTTATATGATATAAATTACTTTTCACCCTATTTCCTGATCTCTTTTTGAAAGATCTAGTTTCACCTTTTCAGTCTGCGATACACTTTTTTCTGAAAATATAAATCTTTTGAGATCAATTTTTTTCTGCAAAATATTTAATGTCGACGTCTGAGCAGTATACCGGCGAT
The DNA here is from genome assembly GCA_038442645.1 of Agave tequilana. Taxonomy (NCBI): domain Eukaryota; kingdom Viridiplantae; phylum Streptophyta; class Magnoliopsida; order Asparagales; family Asparagaceae; genus Agave; species Agave tequilana. The sequence continues at coordinate 84,382 of JAVJIF010018080.1, read as the reverse complement.
CTTAATATGGAAGATATTGCATCTGGTTCTACTTTCTCTCAGAATATTGAAAATCTTGAAGGGTTGACATCTCTGCATGCCGATCAACAGGTTTTAATTGTTTATATCTATTTTAAAAACAATTTCTTAGATATTTAATGTTTTCTCTTTAGACTATGAGGTACTGCGACCGTTTTAATATTCGGTCGCAATCTTATTTGAAAATAATCTCCGGCTGTGAATTCTTTTTTTCTAGGTATGCGTCTTAGGTCGCAGTCTTTAGTAAGGAGTAATATATATTTCTTCACATACGGATAACTGCGACTTAGGTCATAGTCTTTAGTAAGGAGTAATATAGATTTCTTCACATGCGGATAACTGCGACTTAGATCGCAGTCTTTAGTAAGGTATAATATAGATTTATTCACATACTGATTACTGCGACTTAGGTCGCAGTCTTCAATAAGGAGTATTATAGATTTCATGCCGTATGTGAAATCTTTAGTAAGAAGTAATATAGATTTCTTCTCATACGGAAAACTGCGACCTTGGTCGCAACAGCTGATAAGAAGTAAATTGTTTTCATCTCTTATGCGACCTTGGTCGCATTTATATAACTTATATTTTAGAATACAGTGATATCTAAAAAATATTTATATTCATTTAATTCGTGTAAATACTTTTTGTAGGATATGAATGCACATGCAGAAATGTCTGGAAGCTCAGATAAGTTTATAGGGAAACAGTTCCTGTCGCATATGGAAGCATACAATTTCTACAATTGTTTTGCAAGGAATAGAGGTTTTAGCGTGAGAAGAAAAAGTACAGATAAGTCACGGAAGCCTCCTCATGAGATTATTTGCAGAAGATTTTGCTGCAACAAGGAAGGGCTGAAGAAGTTGTGTGACAAAAGACAAGAGGGGCTTACAGTGCGTCGTCGAGTTAACACTAGAGTATCTTGTCCTGCTGAGATGCATATCCGTCTTCGTTTATTTTTGGACTCAACTCGATATTGGGTTATCACAAAATTTGTTGATACTCATTCACATGAATTGTCTAGCCCGGATAAGGTACATCACCATTACTCTCACCAGACTCATCGTTCAACAATTAGCAGAACCATTATGAGCAATCTGGTTGATGTTGGAATGCGGCCTTCAAATATTTCCCGCGTTGTTAATGCAATGAGCCAGGGAGAAGGCTGTGAAGAAGTGCGCCCTCAACAAGTTATTGATTTCACTCGTCAACGTAGAAATAACTGCGGTCATGAGTTTATTGCTATGATCAAATATTTTCAAGAGAAAGCCGAGACCGATCCAGAATTCTTCTTTTCAAGTGAAGTTGATAACGCGGGCACACTTAGAAGCATTTTTTGGGCTGATGGAAGAGCTATTTCCTCGTATCTGAGCTTCTGTGATGTGATCGTTTTTGACACCACATACAGGACTAATCACTTGAGCTTGCCATTTGCTCCATTCACTGGAGTAAATCATCACCGGCAGTCAATTTTGTTCGGCTGTGCAATGCTTGCTGATGAGCAGAGGGATACTTTTGTTTGGTTATTCCAAAAATGGCTCAAGTGCATGCATGGAGTTGAACCGAAGCTGATTATTACTGATCAGGATGCGCAGATTGGTGAGGCCATCAAGATTGTTTTCCCGACGTCTCGGCACCGTTACTGTTTCTAGCATGTACGGAAACATATTGCCGAGCAACAAATCCCAATGGCTAACAAGTATGGAGAAGATATGGTCTCCGATTTCCATGCTTGGTACACCTCCCGCGATATAAGCACGTGTGAGGAACGATGGCGTCTGATGAGTGAAAAATATCAGTTAGAAGAAGAAGATGGCAGTTGGTTGATGAAGATGTACAGGCTTCGTGGACATTGGGTTAATGCATATCTCAAGGATGTTTTCTCTGCTGGAATGACAACCAGTCAGAGGTCCGAGAGTATTAATTCCTTCTTTGATGGTTTTGTTAACTCAAACACTAAACTAGTGGAATTTGTTCACCAATATGATAAAGCCGTTGCTTCCCGTCGTGCATCTGAATCTCTTCAAGATTTTAGGGGTTTGAATTCTGTGCCCAATTGTACAACCAATCCATATGAGATACAGGTTTCGAAGTTGTATACACCGAAGATTTTTCAGTTGTTCCAAAAGGAATGGGCAGTTGTAATGACACTGTTTTCAGAAGAGGTGGAACAGGACAAACCTGGATCAACATATTTGGTTGGTAAATTTTCAGAATCAAAGACGGCTGGGAAAAGGTCAGTTATGATAATCGAGAGGAACTTCATGTTTCTTGCAGTTGCTCGTTATTTGAAACAGAGGGTATCCTATGTAGACATATTCTGTGTATTTTGTGGCGCAATCACGTTACACATATACCGGAATCATATATACTTCATAGATGGAGGTTGGATGCTCGTTACAAAAACGTTGCAATTGAATATGGCATGAGGCCTTTTCCCAGTCAAGGCACTCCACGGACGGCTAGATTGTGGACAGTTCGTTCAAAATTTAATGCAATTCTGGACATGGTCGCTGATTCTGATGAAAATATTTCAAAGTTGGAGGGAGTTTTGGAAAGTTTTGCCCAAAATACCACTAGAGAATACAGAGCAATGTCAGGAAATGATCATTCATCACATCCTAAGACTGCCGTTGGTTCCAGTGGATCCGTTGTCATATTGCGAGATGGTGAAGAATTGAATATACGTGATCCAATTGGTCCTGTACCAACCAAGGGGAGACCTAGAGCTGCATCCAGGCTTAAGTCTGGTTTTGAAGATTCTATATATCAGAAGGAAGTTAAGCATCGAAGATGTGGTAACTGCCAAGAGCTGGGCCATTACAGGACTGGTTGTCCGTTAATGGTATATTACATTAAACCTGTTAATCATTTTTTTTTTATAACGATTAATCTTTAAAATTCTTACTATTTATTTTTTTATTGGCAGAAGAAGTAGGTTTGGGTTGCCTCCATCTCGAAGGAACAAAGACTTCAATTTTTTATGAAGTGCGACCAGGGTCGCACAGTGTAGAGAGATTAAGTCGCATTCTGACACTGACGTGTAATTATAATCAGATTTATTATCATTCTTTGATTTCTGCTGTATGATTTTTGTATGTACTTGTACTTTAAAGTTCTACTTTATAGTTTAATTTTTTTTGTACATAATGTAGTCAGAGACTTTGGTCGCAGTGTACATGATTAATTGCGACCAAGGTCGCAGTGTTGTTATTGATAAAGATGGCCAGCAACTGCAATCTAGGATCGCACTACATGTACTGCGACTTAAGTCGCAGTACGTTAGGTAGGTGTTTCCTTTATATTAACACGCATAGCGACCAAGGTCGCAGTGTTGTTATTGATTAAAACATTGCCGCCATCAACTGCGAGCAAGGTCGCATTGTATTTTATTAAGACTTCGGCTATCAACTGTCGCAACCTTCTTTTTAAAATTTTGAGGTGGTGAAGACTTAAGTCGCAGTACGTTAGGTATGTGTTTCCTTAATATTAACACGCATAGCAACCAAGGTCGCAGTGTTATTGTTGATTAGAACATTGCCGCCATCAACTGCGACCAAAGTCGCATTGTATTTTACTAAGGCTGCGGCTATCAACTGCGACCAAAGTCGCAACCTTCTTTATAGATTTTTGAGATGGTGAAGACTTAAGTCGCTGTACGTTAGGTAGGTGTTTCCTTTATATTAACACGCATAGCGACGAAGGTCACAGTGTTGTTGTTGATTAACACAATTACTGAAGGCATGTTTGTTTCTAACATCAGTACACAATAGTAAAAGCCAAGTTCTAACAAATGAAGACTGTAAATAATCAATGGAACTTATAATAAATAAATGTATAGAAATGTGTATAAATTAAATCAATACAACAAAAAAATTATGCAATGAATTGCACTTGAAATATTTTTTACATTTATAAAAAAAATTGTGGTATATCAATAATTTGTCAACTATTAGTCTTCATATGTCGTATGTCGTATAATGTCTGTTTCTTCATCCCAACTCTTCTCTACATCTGCAAGTATCATGTATGCAAGCTCACTTCTTAGTTTCTGTACAGCATCAACCGTAACAGCATCAGCAGCTGATAGATGATAGCCAGACGCTATGCTTTCCATGTACTTGCATACATATATAGCGCAATCAACACTGAAATTTCCATAGAGCAATCATTAAATGAAATTAGTTTTTGTACTAAAAAAAAAGTAGAAAATATGAAATGAAATTACATGTCAAAAATTATATACCTGTTTGATTGTTGGGGGCATTTTGCGTATTTTATTTTATTTTTTCTCATTTTTTTTTTTGGAATGAATCTCAAAAATCTCTAATAATCTTTCTTTCTGCAATGTCAATAGGAAAAAAAATTAGTATTAATCAAATTAATTGCAAGTTTCCAGTAATCAAAATATTAAATTTCAACTCACCATTATTCTTGCATCACTTTGGTAAAGCTTTGTTATACTACTTTTTTTGTCAGTTGGGACCAAAGAGTTGTAAAAAATCCACTCTTCTGTGGTGCAATCGAATACCAGTAAGGTCCAGTGAAATCCCTGCTCGTCGGTACTATGTTTGTGATTGATCGGGAAGAACATGTACTGCACGTCAGCTGTCCAGTTTTTCAACAGCTTCTGCTTGATGAAATGACCTTCCAGATCTTCAATTTTATTTACAACACCGTGCTGCGGACAAGAAGAAAAAAATTTAAATCAAATTCAAAATGAATTTAAAATATAACAAAAAATTATAAACTGCGACCTTAGTCGCACTATATTATTTAGTCGCAGTATATGAGTTAGTAGCAGTACATTTTAATTATAAACTGCGACCTTGGTCGCAGCTCCGACCTTGGTCGCAGCTCCGACCTTGGTCGCAGGTCGCAGCTGTTACATTTTGTCGCAGTACCTGAGTTAGTAGCAATACATTTTAATTATAAACTGCGACCTTGGTCGCAGATCCGACCTTGGTCGCAGGTCGCAGCTGTTACATTTTTGTCGCAGTACCTGAGTTAGTAGCAATACATTTTAATTATAAACTACGACCTTGGTCGCAGATCCGACCTTGGTCGCAGGTCGCAGCTGTTACATTTTTGTCGCAGTACCTGAGTTAGTAGCAATACATTCTAATTATAAACTGCGACCTTGGTCGCAGTACATGTGTTAGTAGCAGTACATTTTAATTATTCACTGCGACCTTAGTCGCAGTACATGATTTATGCCTACACAGAGATAGAGAATATTAGTAATCTGTTCCAGATTTGATATTACATTAAACCGTAAAGGAGAAAGTAGATTTTTACCCAAGCTTCGCTTCGGAAGAATATGCTTTTTAATCCTTCTCTTTTCTCAAGATGCTGCATGTAGAAATGAATTACATTTGCATCTAACTCTCTACTGAACATCAGGTCCTCAATGTCATTCCTTGAAATGATGATTAAATTATTGGTATCCTGATACGCAGTAGAACTGCAAGATATTCAAAACAAAGTTAGTAATGTAATTGTTCTTATATAAAGGTATAACAGAAATTTTTTGATATGAATTAACTTACTCAGAGTAGGACTTGTCGAAGAAATATTTTATACGAGCTTGTTGATGGGGCTGCAGAATTCTGTATGATGTGGTTTCGGTCAATTCTGTCGATTTTGGCTCAGTGGAGGAAATCTCTTTGACGCCGAAACCAGCGGTAGAACTCGCAGCCGCAGGCTGTGGAAGAGGATTTTCATTTTTTTTCTTCTTCTGTTTTGGATAAACAAAGTCGGAGTCATCGCGATCTCTTTCACCGCGCTTTCGTTCTTTGACTCCCCTTTCTATTGTTCCTTTAGAGGTTTCCAAAACAGCTTCTTTTGAGGATTGCTTCTGAGGCGGAGTATGTTCTTGAATTTCTTCTTCAGAAGCTCTATCTCTTTGGATTTCTTGAGTCATTTGAGTTAGATTCAGAGAAAAACTTGGAATATCTTCCCCATATTAATTAAAACAGACTCAGAACCCATGATTTTATCCTCTTCCAGTTTTTTCTTCTTCTCCTCTTCAGCCTGCTTCTCCATCTGCTCCTTCATTCTTTTGTTCTCCATCTGCGCCTTCCTCCTCTTCTTCTCATTCTCTTCCTCCCTCCTCCTCCTCTCCTGCCCCTCCTCTTCCCTCCTCCTCTTCTCCTTCTCCTGCTCTTCCTTTTCCCTCCTCTTCTTCTCCTTCTCCTCTTCTTCCTCATTCTCCTTTCATTCTCCTCCTCTTCCCTTCTTCTATTCTCCTTCTCCTCCACTTCTCTCCTCCTGTTCTCCTTTTCCTTCTCTTCTTCCCTCTTCTTCTCCTTCTCTTTCTCTTCCTCTTCCCTCTTCCTCCTTTCATTCTCCTCCTCTTCCCTTCTTCTATTCTCCTGTTGCCTTTTTTGGTTCTTCTTCTCTCTTTTTTCTCTTCTTTTTAATTTTAATTCAGCCTTGACTCTTTTCTCATTCTCCATATTTTCAATCTTTTTTTCAAGCTGAGAAACATAATCTCTCAAGAGCTGATTTGCAGACCTCAATCGTTTTATTTCTGCTGCTTGAACATCCGGTGGAGGTGGCAAATAACCTTCAAAAATTGGTTCTTACTCACTCGTTTCAGCCGGTTCTGGCTCCTTTTCCGCCGGGATGTCAGCCTCATTACATGTATGGCCTCCTTCATCTCCTTCACTTTGACCTTCTTCTTCTTCTTTTTCTTCACCTTCATCTTCTGCTACTTCTTCTTCCTCATCCTCTTCCCCTTCAACAGGAAGGCCAACCATATTTTTTTCATCATTAGAGATGTTGGCCATTCGACTCAAATCTGAAAATAAACAGAAAAAGGTAAGCTAAAAATAAAACAATGAAATAATGATACTGCGACCATGGTCGCAGTTTATTTATGAAATATTTTTGGATAAGAATTCGACCATGGTCGCAGTATGTTTTGTCGTGCATAAATTTATCTGCCGAGACATGCAGCTCAACACTGCGACCATGGTCGCATTTCTGTTGAAAAGGGTATTTTCAAGAGAATGCGACCATGGTCGCACATTATTTGTCAGGCATAAAATGAACTGCGAAAGTTGCAGCTCAATACTGCGACTATGGTCGCATTTTATTTGTACTACACATAAAAGAAGTTTAACTTACAATATTGCTGTCAATCTTTTTTAGATCAACTTCAAGTAGAGATCTGCCAATATTTTGGAGGTCCCATCTTACTGCGCGTGGGGTTTTTTCCTCCAAACCAGACCTCTGCTCAAAATAGGTGCCCTCTCACACAGCCAATACTGCAAAAATTAAAATTAAATTAGTTTCCACAAATTTTATCAATTTATGGGTAAATTTCATACAATGTTGGCCAAATTTGAGATTTCTACTTACAATAATTTGCACGGAGCATCCTTGCAGCTCGTACGTGGTTTGCCTGAAGATGTCCATTGAGTCAATCAGGAATTGCCAAACAGCTTTTGCCCAGCATATTGTCCTCATTAGTTGCATATTGACAATCTGTTCCACAATATACCACGGCACCGTGCATTTACTGCCAGAGAAGAAAAGAGTGGCCGACATGTATAGGATGACTAATGTGGTAAAGTCTTGAGCTGCAAGTCTATTTATGTCTCTTATAATTTCCTTCACAGACATTTGCTGCTCAAATTGTTCATCCTGTGTCACATCTAATATATCCCTCCTCCTTCTCTTGACAAGAAGATCATCCAAAGCATCTTCAATAGATACTTTTGTGATCTTCTTTATATTGGGAAAAAAATGTTTTATAACCCCTCTATCTTTCAGCGTACATGTCTTATTCATCACAAAATCTACCCCATTGACAGGTAGACCAAAAGTAAGGGCAACATCCTCCACTGTTAACTCAATCTCTTTGCCCCCAATTGTAAAGATCCTTGTATTCCTGTCATACTGGTCTAAAATACGCAGCACGGCAACGTTTGATTTTAGTGTCTTTTCAGCCCCAAATTCTTCATTGTAGAACACCATGAAGATTGGGCCAAATGGGGTATTCTTCATCGCCTCTACGAAATTAGCCGGTATGTACTTCTTAAATTTCTTCATTAACTGGCACATTGGTTTATGCTTGATCTCAGAGGACGAACCTGTATCTGTTGTTTACCTACGTAGGAAGAAAAATTAAACACTTTAGACCAATGATTATTAAAAAATTATAAGGGAATAAAAAGCATATTTGTTTTTTAATAAACTGCGACCTCGGTCGCAGTCATGCATTGCAAAAAAAAACACTAGTAGACTGCAATCTGGGGTCGCACTACATGTACTGCGACCAAGGTCGCACTGCGACCAGGTCACATAGAACTACAGTACAATCAGAACAACTGCGACCAGGGCCAACACTGCGACCAAGGTCGCATAAGACTACATTTCACAAAGAAACAACTACGGCACAAGTTTGATAAAAACATTTATTTAAAATAAACTGCGACCTTGGTGAAGACTTGAGACTACAACTCTTATTTAAACAACTGCGACCCCATGTCGTCAGTATGTGAGAAAAAAAAGTAAATTTCATATACTGCGACCTACTTCGCATTCATCTACAAAGAAAGGTAAAAAAAAAAAAAATTCCAAAGTCGCACAGATCTGAACTGCGACACAGTAAAAATAGAAGTAAATAATAAAAACTTTCAAAAAATAGGACCTTTATCGTCTAAAGTTTGAAAATCTCTTTCGTAATTGCGACCATGTTTCCAATATTTAAAAAAATTTAAAAAACATGCGACTTCAGAAATAAATCTTGAAAAAATTTAAAACTATTAAAATACACAAAACCCTAAAATTTTTTGAAAATATCAATTTTGTAGTACCTTTTTCGACGGATGATTTCTTAGGCGCCATCAGTTGCAAATAATTTTTTTCAAAAACGGATGAAATTTTTGAAGGAAAAGAACAAATTGGATCAGAACCGCCGTTTGAAGTTTTAGAGCTGTAAATTTTTTTGGAAGACTAATTTTTTTACAATAAGGTAAAAGTTTATGATGGAGGGTATTTTCGGAAAATACAATGTTGAGGTGACTGGCATTAAATTGGGCGGGATTTTACAGGATTTTGTCCGCCAAATTTTTTAACAGATGTGGGGCGGTGATGTTGCCACGCCCGCAGGCTGAGAAAACTCTCTCAGCCCGCAGGCTGAGGTACAGTAAGCCCTATATATATATATATATATATATATTATATATATATATATATATATATATATAGAGAGAGAGAGAGAGAGAGAGAGAGACTTGTGTCCTCCTAAAAAGATTTGAGGCCGAATTCTTCCCACTCAAATACCAACATCTGACATTCCAATACAAATCCACTCCAATGAAATTGATCTATATTATTTCAAGTATCTATAAATCAAAAATCAAGTGTTTTGAATACCTTTTGCTCATGCATCAAGTAGGAAAATACAGACGGCCTAAATAGTAAGTTGGTTAGTTTAACGGTGTAAAACATTTGAAACCTAATTATTGTAGGGGTTTTTAAATGTTTAGATCATAATCAAATGGCCAGATTGAGAATTTGATATTTAAAGATATAAATCTAACAAACTCACTACTTTCAGTTGTTCATTTTGCGCCGCTTGATGGATGGGTAAAAAGTATTCTAAATACTTGATTTTTGGTTTATAGATACTTGAAATAATATAGATCAACTTCAACAGAGTTGATGGATCATGTATTTGAATGTCGGAGGGTTGTATTTGAGTTGGAAGGATTCGGGCTCAAATCCTTTTGAAAGGACACAAGTCTACACACACAAGACAGATATTTGGAAATTTTCCATGATTTATTCTCTCTGTTCCATTAAGAACTAGATGTAAATATTTTCGTGTCTATTACATTTAAATTTAACAATTGAGAATTATGGAGTTGCAATTCCAACTAATCTTGTCCTATTTTGCATCTGTAGTGGTCAGATTTTGACCCTCGTTAAGATCGCGACACATGTCCCACCGCATCAGAAGCATCTCAAGCGAATAACAAACTCGGCATACTAGCTGGACTATTCACTAGTATAGAAAAGAAATTTCATGTCGGCTTTTTCACATCGATTGAAGTCAGGACCGACGTTAAAATGAGATGCGGCGGCAATTTTGAAAATAAAATGATTATATTATTATGTGGGATATTTTTTTTACACTATTCTATGTCGATTTATAGCTAAACTGATGTCGAATCTTAGTATTTCACGTCAGTTTCTTTGTAAACTGACGTGAAAAATTACAGTTAAAAATCAAATTTTTTTTATTGGGACCTTAGACGTAGGTTCTTTGAAGGATCGACGTTTAAAATTTTAAAATTAGACCCCGATTCCTGTTAGACCCAAGTGTTAATTACTTTTAACGTCGGTTTGTTGAAGAACTGATGTGGAAAACATTTTCGAAAACCGTGCCAGACATAAAATCAATTTTTAACTCTAGCCTCGATCGATCTCGTACGTCCCTCTTGCTTCTCTCGTCTCTCTCAACTCTCTCGACTCTCTCTCTCCCTCCACTCCTCCATCGGCTCCCTCTCCCCTCCCTGCAAGCTCTCTCCCCTTCTCTCTCCCCCTCTCTTCCTCTCCCTCTGCTCCAGATTCGCTTCGCCGGCCCCTCGAGATCCGCAGATGAGGATACCACAGTTAGGAGTGTAAATCACCTAGAGGGGGGGTGAATAGGTGATGGCTAATCTAATTGTCACTTAATGCCAAATGATGCAAATGATGCGGAAGCTAAAAACAATTATGACCTAATTAAATCTTTTACACTAAACACCACGTATAACCAAGAGTGTTGCCGAACCCGTGAAGGGCTCTGGACAAACTCCTCTAGATTCCCCTTGAATGGGTTGAGGTGCCGCGTTGGCTCTCTTGGTTGAATACAAGTGTTAGCAACAATCCCACGCAAGTATATATATCAATTATGCACACAACATATATCAAGCATGTAAATGTAAAGACAATATAAGCTATGCAAGATATAAAGGAGATAGAGAGAGAGAGAGATGGCAATCGCAAACATAAGGGTATGTTTCGAGGTTCGAGCACACTTGCTCTACATCCCCGCCTTCGACACACGAAGGATTTCCACTATGCAAGATCCCAATGGATCTCTCCTCGGTGCCGCAACACCTACAAGCCCTCGGACTCTCTAGTCCCGTACACACCGCAAGCCCACCGGCTCGCCGAGGCCGCACCTCAAACAACCGAGTCCGCACCCGAACTCAAAACAACGACGAGCACACTTGCCCGTCTCCTCAAAGAACAAGGAAAAGATCTTTGGTGATCACAACACTTTGATCACCTAAAGAACTCTCACTATAACACACCTATAGAATGAATAATCAATGGATAGCTCAAGTGTGGTGTGAGAAAAGTAAGGATGTGAAAGGTGGAGGAAACACTCAAGAAATCTCTTTTACACTCTTGATAAATTCTTCCCTTTAGATTGGAAGTATTTGCACTCAAATTTGTGGAGAAAACCCTTTTAAAAGTCTGGGAAAACTGGCTCTAAGAGACTCCAAAATCTTGTGACAAAACAATGACAAGACCCCCAATTTATAGGCTGCCAGAAAACTAGCCGTTGGGATCTGTCAGAACTGCCGGTCGACCGGCCCGGTCGACCGCCAATGGTCAGATTTCTGACCGTTGGAGCTACCGGTCGACCGACCCGGTCGACCGAACTTTCCAGAGAGCACTGCTCTCTGGAGCGGTCGACCGGCACGGTCGACCGTCCACCAGTACACACAGGCGTGCACGTTTGTGCACGTCGGTCGACCGGCCCGGTCGACCGACTTCAGGGTTAGTCGACTTATAAGGGTAGGCAAGTCGACTAGCTGAAGCCTGAAAACAGTTTTTCTGGGATCAAAAAGTTTGTCTTTTTGTCTCAAATAAAATCCTATAAAATACATAAAAATCTACAAAAATAGTTTAACCAATATACTTTGATATACAAACATGCTTGCACAAAATCAAGGCATGTTATAAAAGATTGGACTATTTTTGTAACTTGAAAATATTTGGCTCATGATAAAAACTGTTTTTCCAAAACAATATTTTTCCAAAACATGTTTTTCCAAATCTTCATCAAATACAAAAATAAGATATACTTTTAAGACAAAGTGTGTATGGATATGATCCACTACACAATCAAGATGAAATATCTATGTTTTTGTCATTAAGCTTTAAATATGGTTTTGGGTTAAACATATGTAAATGAAATATAAAAAATCACTTGAAATACTATTTTGGTTTTTGGTTAAAATCTTTTATGAAAACAAACTAAATCAAGAGTGTGTGTGCATGGTATACTTGAGCAATCCACCAACTATCTATCCTTTACATTTTTAACTAAAAACAAAAACTAAATCTTATACCTAGACACAAGTCTTCATCTTCTTGAAGTCTTCACTTGAAGGCTTCTCATCTTCTTGACTTGGTCCAAGCTTGATCCAAAAGCTCCTTGGATCACACCGTGCTAGCTCCAAATCTTGATATTTTGTCCTTTGTTGAGCTATGCACCTACTAAGATCTTGATAATGAATCTGTCACTAATTAAACACAAGATCATTAGTAAACATAACTTCATGAGTTGATCATCATCAAAACTCGGGTGATAGGCCTTTGGGCCAACAATCTCCCCCTTTTTGATGATGACAAAACTCATGGAGTTATATATGCATGGATTAAAGTAAAGCTTCAAAGAAGCTCCCCTTAACTCATGCATAGATATAAATAATAATATATGACAATGAAGCTCATAAATATGTATGCAAATGAATGGAGATAAAACAAAATAAATCTTTTCTCCTATTTGCAAAACAAAACTTATATGCATAAATAACAAGGAAGACAAATACTACTCCCCCTTAAGCAATGAAAACATGCATATATACTCAAATACTTCTCCCCTTTTGTTAATCATCAACAAAGGGTTCAAAGTAAAATCAAATCAAACAAATTTTTCTCCCCCTTTTTGTCAAAAATAAAAAGATCAAGAAGGGGTGAAACAAATCAATCAATAAAGATTTATATGCGATATACATTCATGAAGAGGAAGACGCTAAGTTAGCTTCCCTACACATATGCATTACATGAAGAAGGGATGACAGGCCCTAACTCACATAACACATATTATGTAATGCATAAGAGGAGATGTGAAGCTCCCCCTACACACGTATATCATATAAAGAAGAGTTGTCAAGCTCCTCAAATTATAATATACTCAACATGAATCCATATGTAAGAGAGATGTTAAGCTCTCCTTGCATATAGGAAATACAAATCAAACATTTTGAATTTTTCTTTAAGATTTTGAACTTACTCAACCACGGTATCTTCAAGGCGTAACCTCTTAATCCCCAACCTTAGACACCGATTTCACAAGAGTAAGATTCAAAACAAGTTCCACCCTCGGTCAATCTCTTAATGAGTCCGAGATGTCCTTAGGGGCCAACGTCTATCAATTTTTATTAAGGCTTGAGTTGTGTGAGTGGGGAGGTGATTTTTGGGCTAAGGAAGGGTGATGAAATCCCACATTATCTTGTATGGGTTTTGCACTTAAGTTCAATTCGTACAAGTGTGCAATATAGACAAGAATATAACATAGCGATAAATCACCCACGTGTTTGTCCTATGCTATATGTAATGCCATATGTACACCTCAATACAGATCACAACAACAGAACAAAATACTTTATATTGGAATTGAATTGACACGTGCCTAAATGCAAATGTCTAGACCGTTTTAAAAGCGTCTAAATACCGTATTTTAGTTTTTTAGTTTATTGTGGTATTTAGGCAATCAAAGCAGAAAAATAGCAGTATAAATCTACTAGCTATTACAATATACACATCCCAACACAATAAGGTACACAAATGCTGCAAATTGGCCGCGGCAGCGCGGCTAAAGTCGCGTTTGTGCGGCTGTTCTTTAGAAGCTGGGTCCCTGTTTTCTAGAGTAGGCTAATGGTTGTTCTGAAATATTCAGTTCCTATAAACTTTAACCTGCACACCAAAACAGAGAAGACAATGTTAACAAAAATTTGATTAGGACGGAACTAGCACTCGAAAATGTGTGTTTTATGAAATCAATATAATTATGTATGTGTGCTAATGTTCCCTCGATACTTCCGTTATAGTATTGGCTCAACGGGTCGAATCCACAGGGATGGGAGGCGATAGAAGCATTAACAGTCTGTTCACGTGTTATGTTAACAAGTTCTTCTTTGTTTAAAAGAATGAAAAAGTAAAATAAAGGAAATCCAGAAGTGGTAGGTGGGAAGGCAATGAAAATGACGATGTGAAAACAAGGAGAAATGGTTTGGAAAACAAATAGAAAAGAAGATGAAGCTTCTGGTAAAGAAAATGAAACAAAGGTAAATTAAGAAGATGGTGAAAGCAACAATGAGAAAATGATAAAAGATTTTGAAAATGATTTTTAAAGCAAAGTAAAAGACGAGAAGAAATCTATGAAAGAAAACTCATGGCTACTAACTACTAATTGCTCTACTAACCATGCTAATCTCTTAGTGATAGTTGCCTCACAAGGATCCTTGGCCATCACTAATCCTTGGCTTCAAGAGACGATACAGAGTATGGCTCATAAGATTGTTCTTCTACATTCAAACAACAGATCATACCACAAACAAGTTGCAAGTTACTGTTAAATCATCAAAATCGGTTAGAGGTAAGCATGAAATAAAGAAGACATTGCAAGTAAGGAAGTTAGTGGGTTAGATGTTAGAAATGTTAGAATGTTAGAATCTATCATCATGAGCCATCAATGGCTCTTGCAAGAGCAAGGCCTTGTAGAACCTATTAGATTCATGTGGATTATCAAGTAAGTGGTTAGATGGTTAGTGGTTAGTAGTTAGATTGCCATGAGAAAAAAAGTTAGTAAAGCGTCATGTAGAAGATGGAGAAGATTACATTGGAGAAGAAAGGAGGCACCTTTACATAGATTGTCACCATCTATTACATCAATCCCTCTCTATATGTAACCCCCTGATCCCTGATGTACGTATCACAGTATCGGTACGCGATACGACGTACAAATTGATTTGACCTCCGTGGTAGTCCGATAGAGCTGCTTTCAGTTTAAAAATCATTTTCTAATATTTTAAATTTTTCAAGATTTTCTGGAAATTTTCTGGATTATTTTGGAAAATCTCCGTAGTCGGTGTCGACCAATACCGATAACCGGCTTTACGATTTTTATTTCACAAACGGAGTAGAATTTTGAGAATCAGCTTTCACCAAATATCTTAGAAGCACATGAACTACGTTTGGGTATTTTTGGGGATTTTTCTGAATTTATCGAAAATCGGGCCAAACCGGTGTCGCCTTGTATCGGTGAGACACTCTGGGATTTTTAATTGGCAAACCAGATAGAATTTCATCAAACCGTTTTCATATTCCGTCTCAGGATAATATTCTCTATTTTTTGTAATTTTTGAGCACCGTTCGGAGCTAGTCAATTTTTGACTCTATTAAATAATATTATTTTAAAACATTTTCTTTTCTTTTTCTTTTTCTTTCTCTTTCCCTTCTCCATCTTTCCAGCGAATTCCCCCACCGCCTCTCTCCACCGACTCTTCCCCTCTTTATAAAATTCCCTCCTCTCTCTCTCTCCTCTATTCTCTCTCTCACTCTCCCAAACTCTATCTCTCTCTCTTCAAACTCCAAACTCCCTCTCTCTTTCTCTACTCTCTCTCTCTCTCTTCCTGTGGAGCTATGACCCATGCCCGCGGCCGGTGGCCGGCGTGCCACCGCCGCTCCCCCCTGGCCAGGTGCCGCTGGCGCCGTGGACGCCCCCCGCCTGGGGTTGCCGCTCCCGGCCCGGCGCAACGCCGGTGGCCGGCGCCCTTCCGGGCGCCGCCCCCCCTCTTCCTCCCCTTTGTTTTCTCCTTCTCCTACTCCTTCTTCTATAACCCCTCCCTCTCTCTTTCTCTATATCTCTCTCACGCCCTCTCCCCCAGCCTGACGGCCGCGCCGCCGGCGGCCGGGATCGCCGCCGGCAGGCCCCCGCCGCCGCCGGCCAGCCGTGCTGGCCGGCCGGCCCGTGCAGCACAGCAGCAGCAAGCTGCTGCTGCTGTTGCTTTCTCATTTTGGGTTTGGGTTTGGGTAAAACCCAAACCCAAGAACCCTTATTGGGTTGCACCCATTTGGAAACCCAAAAACCCAACAGCTTAACCCGTTCACCCGTTAACCCAATTACCTAATAACTTAAGTTAAACGGGTTTGGGTATTAGATCTAAACCCGACCCGTTATGAGCCCAAACCCGCATCCAAACCCATTAAAGGTAATTTTATAGAAAACCCCCTAATTCAGTTTATTACTTGCATTTGAATTCTTTTTATTTGCATAATTAACCCTTTTCGTATAATTTAGTATTCGGGTGATATCGGGAGCATCCGGACTCCGATTCGGACAATTCTGGATCCGTTGCGATCGTGGGAAAGAGAGCTACATTCTCATGGCTAGTTGTGAGTGTTTTCCTTTTATAAATTATATTTATATCATGTTTAGTAAAAGTGATGATTGCTTAAGTATCGGTAAATCATTAAAAGGATCATATCAGTATTGTTTCCTACACATGTCATTGTGGGGACATCCCTGGCATGACACATAGAGATAGAGATTACCTGAGGTATTCTACCATGTATAGGTATATCTAGATGATCGGTTAGATAATGAGATTCCTGACGTAAGTAAAACGTGATAATAAATAGATCATTAGTGCACTCACATAGATGATATAGCCACAGTACACTGGACACGATTGTTGACATATAGTCTATTGCATATTCATGTCTATTTGGTACATAGAGACTTGTTAGACGGGACCCTATTATCTCCTGCATATTCACCGTGACTTACATATCCTGTCACACGGTACACTGGTATCACCTGTACCTGTATCACCGTTGCACAGTACTATGACACGTTACACCCGTAGTTCGTATTCATGTGCACCACTTCACAGAATACCGTCATGTCATATATATTGTGATCATCGTTACATAGATTCTCGGCATATCACTGTTACACATGCATGTATGGTTTCTTTATTCTTGACATATGGATCCCCGTTCATATTGCATGTATTATTGTTCCCTGTTATCCTCGTATTCCTATTCTATGATTGTTTCCCGTTATTGATATTGTTAATCCCGTTACTGGATACATGAACTGTTGATATGCGATGTGTGGCATCCTACATCTATTGTTTCCTGTTTTCCCGTTATCATGCTACCATACACTGTTCTAGTACTTGATATACTGTGTAGTTCATACTTGTCTTCTGGTACACCAGTTATAGCACAGTCACGCCAGCATCCGGCGGAACATGTGTGGAACTAAGTGCCACACGGAGCAAAGTGCCACATCACACCTATCCGTGGTGGGGGCCACCTCTTGAATCCGTGGGGGCCACCTCTAGAATCCTCACCTCCGTCTGGTGTTGGGTGACGAGGATGTCTCCGGTGTTCTTGTTATTGATATTGTTACTGACCAGACTCAGTATTCTTGTTATACATGGTATTCCCGTTATACGCACGGTCATGCTGGCGTCCGGCACATGGTGTGTGGAACTAAGTGCCACACGGAACAAAGTGCCACACTAAAGACATGGTGGGGGCCACCTCTTGAATCCGTGGGGGCCACCTCTAGAATCCCACATCGCGGGGTGTCGGCATGATGGAGGCATCCTCAGTGCACTGACTATGCAGACCCAGTACATGATTCATTTAATAACCCAACAATAGTGACGTCAGGAACACTTGTTATTTGGTCACTCTCTCCTTTGGATAATGGTACCCGTATGCCATGTCCGGATGGGTTCGACTGGAGTGCGGACTCCAGTATGGACTGCCAGTGGTATGGGACACTGGAAGAGATTGACTAAAATACCAGGTGGTACTGATTGTGATTATTGTATAAATAACATGACTTGCCTGATACATGTTTAGTTGTACTTGTTACTGTTCCTGATCATTTATTCGGTATTATGTTACATGTATACTTGTTACTTTATCTAGTACATGTTACACTTTCTGTGGTGACATACGACACATGTTCTGCATTGCATATATTCTATTTTCTGTATAGCAGACATCATTACTGCATGCCCACCTACATGTTTATATTGCATATGCCCATCTGCATGTTCACTTCTATCACGTCACTACTAGCATGTTCATCTCTAGTACGTAACTACTAGACAACATTATTTATGTATAACCTGGATACAACCACAGACTTGACCCGATGATAACCAACTAGGTAGTGATGGTATTAAAAGATGACATGTTTATATATTTGCACTGCTTTCATGTTTATATCTTTCTACTGCTTCTTATATACTTATTAAATAGTATCACTATTACACATCATGTATTCTATCTTAGTATCGTGCTTGTAGTACTATAGTATATATTACTGCCTCCTTCATTTTACCACTCACTAGGTCGCTTTCTGACGACCCTGGGTTTGCGTGCCTAGGTTGGAGATCCGAGTTACCGTAATATCAGAGAGTGTCTTGGAGTCACATCAGAGATTCCTCATCGGGACTATCCTTAGGTATCTTGGAGCTTTATTTCAGTTATCTTATTTGTCACCATTTTTCATAGCTGTTATGATCACTCACCTCTTCTGCAGGTATTCTTGTACTTATTTCATGCTGGAACTCATGTGTATATGGAAGTTATATCCTGTACTGAGGCTTAACGTACTCGTGAGTGTGTTTTCACCTCGCGTATGTACGTCGCCATAACGTCTCCGTATCCTTGGGAGCGGGGCGTTACACTATATCTCTCTGAATCTCTCAACCCTACTACAAGATCTAAAAAGAAATAAAAATACAAGAGAAGAGAAGAAGAACACCTACACTACCCTACACTAAAATATAGAAACCCTATCTTAAAATCAAAAACTGCCTCGTTTCAGGTCTCTACAAGGGTTTTTGTAGGCGCAGGAGGGCTCTAGAAGACGAGACGGGGCCACGCGTCGAAAATCGACGCGTGGCTCCACCAAATTGCCACGGATCCGCGGTAATTGCTGCGGATCCACGGCAAAACCAGGGAGTTAACTCCCTGGTTTTGGCGAGGATCTTGCTATATCTTCGAGGACCTTCATGGTATATCCCAATTATAGTATTTTTGCCCGAATATTCGTCTGACGTGTGCAAAAGTTTAGGTTCAATGCATCTTCTAGATGTTCCCTTACTTGGTCTCTAAGAAATCCGGAATTAATTACCCAAAAATGGGGTTAATTAAGCTCTTATTACTCCTTTACCCTTAAACTCTTAATTTATCTTCCAGAGAGACCAAAACACGGTTGAGATCGACATTTTATTCATAAATCGGTAGGGAAATGCGATATAATAATGTATAATTGTAGACTAATCACTATAGTGTAAGAAATTGTGGGACATCGGGATCCTTGTATTTTACCGAAATGGGACCAGACAGAATTTCACTTATATTGGTTGCCAAGAATACTTTCTTGGGCACATTTGTCTTTCTCTTCTTCATACACATATCCTTAAGAAATTTGGCATAAGCTGGGACTTGTTGGATAGCGTCAAGAAGAGGCAAATTCAGTTTGACCCGGTTAAACATCTCAAGCATCTTTCCATGTGTATATTCTTATTGTTGTTCCTAAGCCTATTGGGAAAGGGTGCTACAGGCTTATGAACTTGTTCAGTAGCTTTATCCTCGTCAGATGTTTGAGGAGCAGTTTAGAAGGAACTAGCAGAGGTGGAGTAGGTTAAGTATGGACTGGATTTTTCTGTTGGTAGACCTAGTTGTCCACCTTCTTTTCAGATCGAAGTGTGTGAACAGCATTCCACTGGTTGATCGAAGGATCCTGAATTTCATATGCTTGATTGGAGTTTTTGGGGTTAACTAGTGGCTGACTAGGTAAATTACCCTTTGGTCTTTCACTTAGAGAGCTAGCTAACTGACTTATTTGCATTTCCAATCTTGATATTGCCTGCGAATGGTTGTTCAGTGTTTGTCCCTGGTTTTGCATGAAAGCGGTTTGGGACTTCATGAAAGCTTCCATGCTCTCCTCTAAATTACTGAATTTCTTTTCCATTGGCGATCTTTGAGAGGAGAAAGATGGAGCTTGACTGGGAAATTTAGTGGAGGACTGGGATGGTAAAATTGTTGGAGAAGTTAGGCCTAAGAGGATTGTTCTAGGCCCAAGAGAAATTTGGGTGATTCCTCCAACCCGGATTGTATGTTTGCGAGTAGGGATTATGCGGTGGCCGTGAGTAGGCCGCGTTCAGGTGTTCCAGTGGCACTTGCTAGGCATGAAAAATAGGGCACTCTTCAAAGATATGGTTTGGTGCCTGACAGTATGAACAACCGGGATTGTGAATTGGCGATGGGTTGATTTGGTTAACATTAGCTGGCTCTTTCGTCTCTAGAACCTCTATTCTCCTCATTAGGGTTGAAATCTTAGCTTCTGCAGCTATGGATGATTCTAAAGTTAAGAGCCCTCCTCTTGAAACTATAGATTGTAAGTTTCTCGATTTTTTCAAGGCTGGCTCCTATTGCAGGGTTTTCTCAGCTAAATACTCAAATAAATCCCAACCCTGATTCTCATCTTTTTGCAAGAACCCTCCCTGACACATGATTTCTAAAAAGGTTTTCGTTTGATAATCTAAGCTGGCACTAACGCCATTTCTCCACTTCATGATGAGGGCACTGAGTTAGGAGATCTTTGAATCGCTCAAAGTATCTCCAAAATGGTTCACTCGGTTCTTGCCTAAACTGTATGATATTTTTTTATTGAGCGCAGTTTTGTGAATTGGGTAGAATTTCTTCAAGAAGGCCTTGACGAAATCATCCTATGTCATGACAGAATCTACCGCCAAACTGTATAACCATTTCTTTGCTAGGTCCTTTAGGAAAAAGGGAATGAAACGTAACCTAACGGCATTGTCTCCTAGCTGTGGTATACACATCATAAGGCACACCTCTTCAAATTTCCTAACAAAGAAGTATGAGTCCTCCGATTCTAAGCCATGAAACTTTGGAAGAGTGTTGATGAATTGAGGCTTTAATTCAAAATTATTTCCATTTGCCTCAGGCAGTTTTATCAAGATGGTAATGAGGTTCTGATCGGGTAAAACCTATCCTAAAGTGACGCCATCACAGGTTCTAGATGCAAGGGTAGAGAAGTATTTCTGGTTAATCTGAAAGTTACAGGATCTCTCACCCACTCTTGCATGCAGCACACCACAAACAACATAAAGACAACAAACAATCAAAAAGAATAAAATAACAAACAAAAGAAAGAAAAACAACCACAAAGCCTTAGTCTAAGTACCTGGGCCTAGACGATTCCTAACTGGTCGATTCTTCAGGGCAGGTTGTTGCAGGAACTCGACTACAAGCTAATCGGTCAGGAAAGGGCAAAACTCGGTGGGAGGTATCCGGGTGTGTGCCACGGGCCTTATTATGCCAAACCACGGAGCTTTCGAGACTTTGCTTCTCAATCTACTTTCCTTAGACACCGATTTTTCAGGAGTATAATTCTTGCAATTTTCAACCTCGGTTAATCTCTTGTGAGCCCGAGATGTCCCTAGGGCCAACGTCTATCAATTTTTAGTCAAGGCTTGGGATAGTGTGAGTGCACTTGGAGATGTTTTGGGTTAAGAAAGGGTGATGAAATCCCCACTTTATCTTGTTTATTTGGGATTTTGCCCTTAATGTCAATTGTGCAAGTGTACAGTTTATTCACAAAAAGGTAACGTTCAAAGCGATATAGCACTCCAAAATGTTGGTCCTATTCTATATAAATGCACACGTAACTTTTCTCCAGCACTCTTCAACAGAAATTGAAATGAATTGAAATAGACACGTGCCCTAAATGCAAAAGTCTAATCCAAATTTTAATTAAGCAACAAGTGGATTTCTGTTGAGTTTATTACACATGTATAAGATGAAGCATTCAATAGAATTAAAAAAAAATTTAGAAAGCAATTTTAGCGGCTTTCAGTAACCCTGCAAACGAGTTTGTTAGTACTTCAATCGGAGAAACTCGCTTTTACACGAATTTTTTCTGAGGACA
Organism: Agave tequilana; assembly: GCA_038442645.1. Lineage (NCBI taxonomy): Eukaryota > Viridiplantae > Streptophyta > Magnoliopsida > Asparagales > Asparagaceae > Agave > Agave tequilana. Next base: position 62,298 of record JAVJIF010018080.1, on the reverse strand, counting down.
AATGAATCCTCGTGCAACGTCCTTGGCCACCACTTTTGCTTCCCGTGATAGTGAGCTCCTTGGTACTTCTCCTACACACAAGAATAAAGAAAAATCTTTAGTATTGAACAATAAAGTCGTTCCCTCCCTGGCAACGGCACCAAAATTTGATCGGTAAAAGCAAGCACAAGAATAAGTAAAGAGAGTGTGGGTCAATGTTACTGCTTTTGCGATTCTTCCGTAGTAGCGAAGTGGCTATACGGGTCGTATCCACAAGGAAGGAGAGCGATGAAAGCTTGATGCGGCTTCTTTGTTTAAGAAAAGAGAAAGTTCTTTGTTTCGAATAAAGAATTTGAAAATGAAAACAAGTTCATTTCAAGAATAGTTTTGAATTAGTTTGCTTGTTTGTAAAAGTGAATTTTTCTTAATTGTAAAAGCGCATGGCTAACTTCTAAGTACTCCCACTAATCCCTAACTTCTTGAAGATGTAGCCTTACGATGGATCATAGGCAAGTAAAATCTTTATGCATAGGGACTATTCACGTTAGGAATGAATGAAAGTCCTTCCTTTAACTTAGCTTTACACGGCAAAAACTTGGACATTCCCTTATCAAGATCCAATAGAAGGTGAGAATAAGGGAAGACACAAGTGCACTAATGGTATCAGCAAAGTTAAGAGGAAAATCTCTAATTTATAAAAATAAGTAAAAGATACAATCCATAGATCATTAAAAACCCACTAAGCATGAAATATAAGAAAGCGAATACTTGTATGTAAGTTAGAGTTAGAACCCTCGTCTTAAGATATCATAGCTCTCATTTTCACGAGGCTTATTTGACACTAAAGACTCATTTGGGTTTATCAATCTAATTGTTAGAGATTAGTGGGCTAGTAATTAGTTAGCCATGCTATGGAGGAGTTAGTTAAACATGGTAGTAAAAGAAACGATAAAAGAGAAGAGGTAAAGAGAAAAGGAGTTACACTAAAACAAAGAGATAAAAGTAAAGGAAAACAACTAGAAAATGGAAAGAAAAAAGAGAAGTAGTTACTTGTATTAGCTTGTCACCTTCCGAATACAACTTTTACACACTCTCTCTTTCACTCTAATGGCTAAATCAAGTAGTAGAAGAAGAAAAACAACAACAACAACTACAACTCCAAAATCCAACTAACATAAAGATCCTAACTGGATATCTCCAAACTAAAGACCCCTGGGAGGTATTTATAGGCACCAGAGGAAAGGGGGCCAGAGGGACAACCCCTGGCCCAAAGCCTGTGCGCACGCGCTCCCATACGGCCGCGAAAACGGGGCCTGGGCTGGGTTTCTGCGGCCCTGCCAGGGCGCGTGCACCTGGCTTCGGGCAGCGCGTCGTCCCTTCTGTCTCCTGTCCACTTTATCTTCTGGATTCTTGATTTCATGCCCTGGGCTAACAAAATCTCCTCCCTAAAGTCAATGGCTACTTGGTAGGCCTTTAATCACCCATTAAATGGTTGTTTAGGGTCTTCTTCTTCATTTGCACACAATAGACCTAGGATTAAGTAAGTAAAGCTTTACTAGCAGAATTTTACATCAAATAAATATGAGAATGTGATGAAAATTATGCAAAATTAGAGACTAATCACCTTGCGATCAGGAAAACAAGTTGATAATCAAGTGTCAACGCTATCGAGTCTAACACAAGCATCCATTTCTTCTAATTTCATGATCGGTCACATATATTGCATTTATGTTGTCACATTACCATGCTCACTATCTAAATAAATCATATTAATAAGTCCTATTTTCTTTATAAAATGTAGGCCCATTGCTAAAGGATAGGAAAGAGAAACAAGCCCAAAAGCCCATCAAATTCTGAAATAATTCAGAATAAATTCGAAATCAGGGAATCAGGGCAGATCTTGGCAAATCAGAGAGATTGAAAACCAGTTGAAATGTATCTTCCCAAATCAAGCGGTTGAAGCCAACAATCAGAGACTGTTTCGTCAAATCCTGAAGTAGAAACAGGAAAACCAGCTGGAGATAAGGGAGAATAACCAAATAAAGGAGCTTCTCCAACCTGGTGTGGCCACCTGGCCACACCATGGCCAGGGAAATGCGGCCAAAACCGCTTTTTCGCGGCCATTTGATAAATGTTGGGGAGCGTTTGCTCCCCCTATCTTCATACGTCCCTTCCTGTTTGATTTTTGCCTATAAATACTGTATTTTTCAGAGAAAAAGGGACCAGAACTTAGATTTAGTTTTTCTCTTTATTTTTAAGGCTTTAGGCTCTTTGTTAGATAATATAGAAGTTGTATTTTTTTATAATTTGTAATTCAGTACAAATACCAGTGAGAGAGAGGAATTGAGTGATTGTATTCTGAAGATTGAAGTGACATCAATACAAGGATCAAGCTACATTTTCTTCCACTCATTTTACGGTATGTCTTGCCTTATTTACTTGCATTGTTCTTTATCTTCCATGATTAGCTAAATCGGTTTTCTGGACTCACTATTCTTCCTCTCTCTGATCCCTCTTCTTTTTGAATGGTTTTAATGAAAAAGACCCAATGAATCATTTGCATGCCTAACTTAAGCCTTTCTTCTTGAAAGTGTTCTTGAAGGCACATGAGGATGGGTTTGGATTTTTAAACTTCTAACTCTTTTAAAAAACGTCCCTTGAACTTGTTTTTATCTCATACTTGAACTTCTTGAAGATTTAATATTCAATTCAAGACGATTTCTTAAAGAAAAGAATTAATCTTTCCAACCTTCTTATGTGCTTTGCTTAAAACTTTCTAAAATCAATCTTAAGTTTTTTTTGCTTATGATCAAGTTGAGGCACTAAGGATTTCAATAGAAGAACATATCATTGAGTAGTGAGATAGTGAGCCCATATTTTCTTCTTTATTAAAAAAATCACAAATCACTTTTCAAGCTTTATACAAAATTCACTTTTTCCAAAGCCTTCTCTAAATTTGTAATTTTTCTTTTAATCATCTCTCTTCTCTCCATACTCTTTTCCAACTTAAAATAAAGACACCATTCTTAGCTTTCTAAACAAAACATCAAAAAGCTTCTATCACATTTCTCCTCGTGGACACGACCCGTTAGGCACAAGCTACAAGGTAATTTCCTTGCTCTTTCATTTTACAATCAATTTTTGGCGTCGTTGTCAGGGAGGGAATGATGTATTTATTTTTAACAAGTTTGATATCTTGTTTCAGGGACGTCAAGATTCAGATTTAGCATTCAAACTTTACAGGAGAAGACTTTGTATTATGTGTCCCTACTCTCGAAAGTAGGAAACAGAATTTCAAGAAATTGCTAGTGCAAATGTTGAAATTTTTATTAGACTACTAAAACTCTTTTTGCAGGACATATTGCTTGCAAAAATTAAGTTTTTGTGTGTTATATTCTTTCTATATCTGCTAATCACAATCCCTGTTTTAATCCAACAGTAATTTGAGTAATTGGTAATTGCTTAAAAAACATTTAGACTTGCATTCTGTTGGCCCAAAGGCCTATCACCCTAGTTTTGATGATGATCAACTCATGAAGTTATGTTTACTAATGATCTTGTGTTTAATTAGTGACAGATTCCTTATCAAGATCTTAGTAGGTGTGGAGCTTCAACAAAGGATAAAATGTCAAGTTGGAAGCTAGCACCGGTCGATTCACGAGCCTATGCATCAAGAACACATCTAGAGATGAGCTCGGTGGATTGCATTTGGACCAAGTCAAGAAGATGAGAAGCCTTCAAGTGAAGACTTCAAGAAGATGAAGACTTGTGTCTAGGTATAAGATTTTTATTTGTTTTAGTTAAAATGTAAAGGATAGAATAGTTGGTGGATTGCTCAAGTCATATCACACACATACTCTTGATAGAATTGTTTTCATGATAAAATTTCATTTCATAAAAGATTTTCTTGTTAAGAAAAGATTTTCATTGTGACAAAATTCTATTTGGTTCTTGGTATTTCAAGTTTACATATCTTATATCCAAAACCTTGTTTAGTGCTTTATGTCAAAAACTAGATATTTCATCTTGATTGTGTAGTGGATCATATCCATACACACTATGCTTTAAAGTATATCTTGTTTTTGTATTTGATGAAAATTGGAAAAACATGTTGTTTTAGAAAACAATTTTATTATGAGCCAATTTTTCCAAGTTACAAAAATAGTCAAATCTTTAATAACATGCCTTGATTTTGTGCAAGCATGTTTCTATATTATAAAACTATTTTTTGTAGAAATTCTAAGTATTTATGGGATTTTTTTATTAAGCCAAAAAGACCAATCTTTAATCCCAATTTTTCTGGTTCTGGCAGTTCTGATTTTTCAGAACTGACAGTGGCCGGTCGACCGGGTCGGTCGACCGGACGTGCACAGACGTGCACGCCTGTGTGCACTGGAGAACGGTCGACCGTTCCGGTCGACCGCTTCAGAGAGTCTGCTCTCTGGAAATTCCGGTCGACCACACCGGTCGACCGACAGAGAAGTAATTCTCTGCTCCAGGTGCGCGGTCGACCGGGCCGGTCGACCGGAGGCTCCAACGGTCGGATTCTTGACCGTTGGCGGTCGACCGGACCGGTCGACCGGCAGCTCTGACAGAGCCCAACGGTCAGATTTTTCTGGCCTCTATAAAAGGGGGTTTTGTCATTGTTTGAAGCCAAGATTTGAGGAGAGCTTTTGTCCAGTTATTTCCATTCTTTTAGCAGAGTTTTCTCCACAAAATAGAGTGCCAATATTTCCTATCAAAAGGGATTTTATCAAGAGAGTGTTTATTGTGATTTCTTGAGTTTTCCATCAAAGTTCTTTCCTTGATTTCTCACACTACACTTGAGCATCCATAGTTATATCTATCCTATAGGAGTGTTGTAGTGAGAATTTTGTTAGGTGATCAAGTGTTTAGATCACCAAGATCTTTCTTTGTATTTGAGGAAGCGGGCAAGTGTGCTCGCGGTGTTTTGAGTTCGGGTGCGGACTTGTTGTACGAGGTGCGGCCTCGACGAGCCGGTGGGCTTGTGGTGTGTAAGGGACTTTGGGAGTCCGAGGGCTTGTAGGTGTTGCGGCACCAAGGAGAGATCCGGTTGGATCGTGCATAGTGGAAATCCTTCGTGTGTCGAAGGCGGGGATGTAGAGCAAGTGTGCTCGAACCTCGAAACAAACCCTTTGTGTTTGCGATTGCTCACTCTTGCTCTCTTACTCTTTTTGTCTCACTTATATCTTGTATTACCTTATAGTCTTTATCTCTTATATGCATGATATACCTTTGTGCTCATATTTGCTATACTTGCTTGGGATTGTTATTAACACTAGTATTCAACCAAGAGAGCCAACGCGGCACCTCAACCCATTCAAGGGGAATCTAGAGGAGTTTGTCCAGAGCCTCGCAAGGGGAATTCGGCAACACTCTTGTGTTATACATAAGTGTTCAATTAAAAGAAGTTTAATTTGGTCAACTTAGTTTTAATTCCGCATTATTTGTTCATAAGTGACCATTAGATTAGCCATCACCTATTCACCCCCCTCTAGGTGATCTTACAATTGGTATCAGAGCCAAGTGCTCTTGATATTGGGTCTAACAACCTAGAGTTAAAGATCCTCTTTTAGGCTAATCACAAGAATTGTACACACACAATGGACTTCATGTCACCACCCACCTTTGACATTCTTAACATCCAAATTTGGAAGGTTAAGATGTCTTTGTTCCTCAAAGGACTTGGCCTTAGTGTATATCTTGCCACAACTAATAAAGAATATTGCTTAAATGGTAAGAACATTGAGGCTAATGCAAAAGCCCTTCATGCTATTAAGTCAACCCTAAATGATGATTATTTATCTAGGGTTTCTAATGTTGAATCGGCTTTTGTAGCTTGGAACATCATCACCTCCCTTGGCGAAAAGGACCTATACTATGCGGGGAGCGATTCGGACGTTGGAAGCGACATCTCCAACGTATGCTATATGGTCCAAGGGGATAACCCCCTTGAGGTAACTACCGAATCCGAGGATGAGGATGTTAATATGTCATATGATGAGCTTAATACATTTTGCCAATTATTGCTTGAGAATATGACATGATTAAAAAGAATAATAAAAATTTGAAAAAGGAAATTGCTTGCATGCATAAGGAACATGACTCATATAGAAATAACATTGCATGCTTAGAAAAAGATAATGAAAGTTGGAAAAAGAAATTTGATTGCATGCATGTAGAAAATGATTCTTTTAAAAAAACTTGCATGTTTAGAAAAAGAAAATGAGGATTTGAAAAATGAGAATATTTCCTTAATGTCTAATTGAATGTTTTATGTGAAGGAAATATGTTTTTGAAAAATAAGGTTGATATGGTGGAAAAACAAAAGGAAGTCATTTTGCAAGAAAATAAGTCTTTAAAAAGAAAATTTGTTGAAAAAGAAAAGGATAATGTTTTTCAAAAGAAAAAGAAAATTGACTCTTCATCTCATCATGCTTTTCATGCCACCACTAATGAGATTAAAAATTTGAAAAATAAAATTGATAATTTGAGCTCTAATTTGAGCTCATGTGCATTCAATCATACTAGATTGGAATCCTTGTTTCAAAGAAACAAGTTCCTCATACTCATGCACATTCACATCATGCACATGCTTATGATGCACATCATGCTCACACTCCCACTCATAAGTATGCTAAGGTGTACATATGTACACATTGTGGCCGCAAAGGCCATTTAGCAAAATTTTGTTATGAAAGGTTAAATGTTCTTATTTTTGATAAAAATAAAAATGCTTGGGTTCCTTACAAGACTAACCCCATAGGACCCAAGAAAATATGGGTACCAAAATCCCCACCCTGTGTATTTGATGTAGGTGAGGAATCTCTCAAAACGTGAGAGATTTGGTGCCTTGATGGTGAGTGCATTTGAACTAAAATGACACATACTTGGAGCACCGCTATCAAGGAATTTTGGTGGGTCAACCACCATGCTAGGAGCTTTGAAGTTGGTAACAATTTCTAAACTCCTATTTCATTTATGTACATGTTTTTTAATTTCATGTATCATATAGCATGTTCATATTTTTTTGGTGCTTCATGTGGCATTTACATGCTTAAATGTAGAATGTGTCAAAACTTGCATTTATACATATATGAATAGTGAACTACAATTGACTCATATATATTTGAACTTCATGCTCATTTGTATCCACTATATGCATGTGTATAGGCTAGTTTTGATGATTCGGTCATTTATACTTGTTATGCCTATCTTTGATCTTACTTCATGTATATGTGTGTTTAATTCAAATCTAATAAATATACATGTATACCCCTTGAGTCATTTGCCTTCATGCAATATATATTGGACTCTTTTCATATTTGGGATATGTATGCATATTGTTAGAATTGGATAAATCATACATATACCATGAAGATTAGTATTTTAAATAAATAATAATAATAAAAAATGATTTTTCATGTTTTTGATTTGTACAACAAAATGTGATTTATGATCTTTTTGAGCTTGAATGACTATTTTCATAAGAATGCTATTTACATGATCTTTTGAACACTCATCTTTATGATACAAAATATTTTGAGCTTTATAGACCATGAGTGATTAAATCTTTATGTATTTAGCAATGCTTTATGAAAAATATATGATTTGTTTTAAGATGAAAAATAAGATTTTCATGAGATTCATGCTTCACTTTCTATTTTCATGAAAATACCATTTACATAACATTTGAACACTCATCTTTTATGATAAAAGATAATTTTTGTGCTTTATGGACTATGAGTGCTTAAACTTGTATGTATTTAGTATAATTCATGAATAACATATGATTTCATGTTTTTGAAGGATCTTTAACTAGTTTTTCAAAATTATTTATAACTAGTTATTTATTCTTCAAATTTGGTAGTGCTTAACATAACTATCTTTTAAACCTACCAATTTTTGGTTATGAGTATATACATGATTTACAGTGTTAATTTTATAATTGGTATATTACTCACATTTTGGTTCCTATATATGTATGCCCTAATTTTCAAATTGGTCTTATCTATTCACATATATATATATATGATTTTCTTGTGCCTGCTTTACAATTGATTTACATTCTTAAAAGCACAAAAAGTTTATGCTAAGTTCACACCTTATATTAACTATGCATAAGCTTATGAAAAATAAAAAGATTTTATTTTAAGATTTTTCATTTGGTATCTATATGCTTCAACTTCAAATTTGCTATATAATTACAATTGATATCAATATGTTTGAAACAATAAAAGATTTTGCAATGATAACTTGATATCACACATCTTCAAGTGCTATTTTCTATTGGTATCAAAATTACAAATTATGATTGGTTCAAAATTTGTTTTATTGAGAAAAGTTCAAAATTTTGTTTTGATAAAAAAAAAAAAATGTTTTGTTTTGTATTTCCTATATGCAAGGAGAGCTTAACATCTCTCTTACATATAGATTCATGTTGAGTATATTATAAATTGAGGAGCTTGACATCTCTTCTTTATATGATATACGTGTGTAGGGGAGCTTCACATCTCCTTCTATGCATTACATAGTTGTGTTGTGTGAATTAGGGCTTCACATCCCTCTTTCATGCAATACACATTATAGGGAAGCTAACTTAACGTCTTCCTCTTTATGAATTTATATAGCATATAAATCTTTATCGATTACTTTGTATTACCCCTTCTTGATCTTTTTGTTTTTAACAAAAAGGGGGAGAAAAATTTGTTTTTGATTTGCTTTTACTTTGAACCCTTTGTTGATGATTGATAAAAAGGGGGAGAAGTATTTGTGATATATGCATGATTTCCTTACTTAAGGAGGAGAAGTGTATTTGTGATATATGCATGATTTCCTTACTTAAGGAGGAGAAGTATTTGTCTTCCTTACTTAAGGTTGTATAAGATTTGTATTTATGCATATATATTTTGGTTTGCAAATAATAGGAGAAAAAGATTTTGTTTTTGTGTTATCTCCATTCATTTGCATACATGTCATGTGCTTCATTGTCATATCTTTATCATTTATTTGATATGCATGAGTTAAGGGGAGCTTCTTTGAAGCTTTACTTTAATCCATGCATATATAACTTCATGAGTTTTGTCATCATCAAAAGGGGGAGATTATTGGCCCAAAGGCCTATCACCCTAGTTTTGATGATGATCAACTCATGAAGTTATGTTTACTAATGATCTTATGTTTAATTAGTGACAGATTCCTTATCAAGATCTTAGTAGGTGTGGAGCTTCAACAAAGGATAAAATGTCAAGTTGGAAGCTAGCACCGGTCGATTCACGAACCTATGCATCAAGAACACATCTAGAGATGAGCTCGGTGGATTGCATTTGGACCAAGTCAAGAAGATGAGAAGCCTTCAAGTGAAGACTTCAAGAAGATGAAGACTTGTGTCTAGGTATAAGATTTTTATTTGTTTTAGTTAAAATGTAAAGGATAGAATAGTTGGTGGATTGCTCAAGTCATATCACACACACACTCTTGATAGAATTGTTTTCATGATAAAAATTTCATTTCATAAAAGATTTTCTTGTTAAGAAAAGATTTTCATTGTGACAAAATTCTATTTGGTTCTTGGTATTTCAAGTTTACATATCTTATATCCAAAATCATGTTTAGTGCTTTATGTCAAAAACTAGATATTTCATCTTGATTGTGTAGTGGATCATATCCATACACACTATGCTTTAAAGTATATCTTGTTTTTGTATTTGATGAAAATTTGGAAAAACATGTTGTTTTAGAAAAATAGTTTTTATTATGAGCCAATATTTTCAAGTTACAAAAATAGTCAAATCTTTAATAACATGCCTTGATTTTGTGCAAGCATGTTTCTATATTATAAAACTATTTTTTGTAGAAATTCTAAGTATTTATGGGATTTTTTTATTAAGCCAAAAAGACCAATCTTTAATCCCAATTTTTCTGGTTTTGGCAGTTCTGATTTTTCAGAACTGACAGTGGCCGGTCGACCGGGTCGGTCGACCGGACGTGCACAGACGTGCACGCCTGTGTGCACTGGAGAACGGTCGACCGTTCCGGTCGACCGCTTCAGAGAGTCTGCTCTCTGGAAATTCCGGTCGACCGCACCGGTCGACCGACAGAGAAGTAATTCTCTGCTCCAGGTGCGCGGTCGACCGGGCCGGTCGACCGGAGGCTCCAACGGTCGGATTCTTGACCGTTGGCGGTCGACCGGACCGGTCGACCGGCAGCTCTGACAGAGCCCAACGGTCAGATTTTTCTGGCCTCTATAAAAGGGGGTTTTGTCATTGTTTGAAGCCAAGATTTGAGGAGAGCTTTTGTTCAGTTATTTCCATTCTTTTAGCAGAGTTTTCTCCACAAAATAGAGTGCCAATATTTCCTATCAAAAGGGATTTTATCAAGAGAGTGTTTATTGTGATTTCTTGAGTTTTCCATCAAAGTTCTTTCCTTGATTTCTCACACTACACTTGAGCATCCATAGTTATATCTATCCTATAGGAGTGTTGTAGTGAGAATTTTGTTAGGTGATCAAGTGTTTAGATCACCAAGATCTTTCTTTGTATTTGAGGAAGCGGGCAAGTGTGCTCGCGGTGTTTTGAGTTCGGGTGCGGACTTGTTGTACGAGGTGCGGCCTCGACGAGCCGGTGGGCTTGTGGTGTGTAAGGGACTTTGGGAGTCCGAGGGCTTGTAGGTGTTGCGGCACCAAGGAGAGATCCGGTTGGATCGTGCATAGTGGAAATCCTTCGTGTGTCGAAGGCGGGGATGTAGAGCAAGTGTGCTCGAACCTCGAAACAAACCCTTTGTATTTGCGATTGCTCACTCTTGCTCTCTTACTCTTTTTGTCTCACTTATATCTTGCATTACCTTATAGTCTTTATCTCTTATATGCATGATATACCTTTGTGCTCATATTTGCTATACTTGCTTGGGATTGTTATTAACACTAGTATTCAACCAAGAGAGCCAACGCGGCACCTCAACCCATTCAGGGGAATCTAGAGGAGTTTGTCCAGAGCCTCGCAGGGGAATTCGGCAACACTCTTGTGTTATACATAAGTGTTCAATTAAAAGAAGTTTAATTTGGTCAACTTAGTTTTAATTCCGCATTATTTGTTCATAAGTGACCATTAGATTAGCCATCACCTATTCACCCCCCCTCTAGGTGATCTTACACATTCTAGGCATTTGTCTAATTACATTTATTTTACAATTACTGTTGAAGATAGCTGGAGACAAGGTACGTATGCATAGCATATAGTTTAGGAAACATTCTTGGGTGATATTTGCTTTTGAATCTACTTTTCTATATCTTGCACACTTTGCATAATAAATTCTAAGGGCAAAACCCAAATGAAGATAAGGTGGGGAAGTCATTACCCTTCCTTAGCCCATAAACCATCTCCAAATACGCACAACCTAAGCCTAATAAAAATCTGATAGACGTTGGCCTTAAGGACATGTCGAACTCACTAAGAGATTATCCTAAGGGGGAAGGTGTTGGAATTTGACTCCTGCCAAATCAGTGTCTAGGAAAGGTATTGAGGGGCGAAACCCCGAAGGCTGGTGGTTTGGCTTAATTTGGCCCGTCGCTTTTGCACGGATACCTCCCACCAATCTTGCCCTAACCTAGCTGATTAGCTTGTGGTCAAAGCCTGCATTATACCTCCTGTGGACAGTCAACCAGTTAGGAGTTGTCTAGGTCAAGGTTACCCTAGACTAGGCTTGGTTGATTACTCTTGTTGATTATTGGTAAAATTATTTGTGATTGTGATTGTATTTGTGTATGCAAGTGTGGTCAAAAGACCCTAATTTATCTAGGTTGACTAGAAACACATCACTATCCAAGTTTCAACCAAGACCAGATCCGGTTATGGCTCAACCAAAATCATTGCAGGATAGGTTCTATCCCATTAGAACCTCACTTCCATCTTGCATCTAACTTTTATCGGTTGGTGAATATAATTTTGAGCTCAAGCCTCAATTCATCAACACACTCCCCAAATTTCATGGCTTAGAGTCCGAAGACGCTTACTTCTTTATAAGAGAATTTGAGGAAGTATGTCTAATGATGAAAATCTCACACCTTGTAGATGAAACTATTTGGTTGAGATTTGTCCCTTTCGCTCTTAAGGACTTAGCCAAGAAATGGCTTTATAGCTTAGCGGCCGGCTCTATCACATCTTGGGATGGTTTCATTAAGGTCTTCTTGAAAAAATTCTATCCAAATAAGACTGCTCTCATTAGGAAGAACATCATGCAATTCAAGTAAGAACCTAGTGAACCGTTTTGGAGGTATTTTGAACGTTTTAAAGACCTCCTTGTCCAATGTCCTCATCATGGAATAGAGAAATGGCGACAATGCCAATTCTTTATGACGGTTTAGACTATTCTACCAAAATCATCTTAGAAAGTATGTGCCAAGGGGATTCTTGCAGAAAGATGAAAATGAAGGATGGGATTTATATGAAAACCTAGCTGAAAAGACCATCCAATGGGAACCTACTAGTGCAACCTCTAGGAATCCAAACTCCATCTCTTCAAAACGAGGTTTTCATTCAATTGAATCATCCATAGCTTATGAGGCTAAGTTAGCTAACTTAGTAAGAAGACTGGAAGTTTTAGAAACTAAGGAACCAAGTCCAGTCAATCAAGTCAGCCCAAACTAATTTCCAACTCCAGGCTGTACTTACTGTCAAGCCATGCATCATGTGTTTGAGGAGTGCCCTGTGTTTAAAGCTCAGCAATAATACCTTGAACCGATGAATGCGATTTTTTCAAGGCCGAACAATAATCCTTACGCACCAATTTACAATCCTGGCTGGTGAAATCACCCTAATTTCTCATGGAGCCAAAATAACAATGACCACTCACGGTCAAATCATGCAAGCCACTTCCATCAAGCTAATAATTCTTCCAATCATCAACCCAACTTTTTCAATTTCCACAATAATTCTTCCAACCATCCACCTAACTTTTCAAACTATCAACAAAACTTTTCCCACCAAGCTCCACAATCTTCCTTCTAGAATCCTCAACTAGAAAGGAGAATGACTGACTTTGAGAGAAACATGGAAAGATACATGAAAAACTAAGATTCTCTCATGCAAACTATACAAAGGTTAGAGGTTCAAATGAGCCAACTAGCCACTCCACAGAATGAGAGACAGAAGGGTACCCTGCCTAGTCAGCCAATAACCAATCCTAAGAATTCTCAACAAGCTCATTTGGCTGAGGATCAATCAATGAATCAATGTAATGCTGTTCATACATTGAGGTCGGGAAAGAAAGTTGATAACCACGTGTCAATACCATCTAATCCCATTCAGCACAACCATAATCAAGCATCCACCTCATCTAATTCAAATCCTTCCAAATCTGACGAATCTGAAAAATATAATTCAACCAGTCAGATGCGCCAGCCTATAGTGCCATTTCCTAATAGGCTGAAAAACAACAAGCAAAATCCACACATGGACAAGATAATTGAGATATTTAATCAAGTGAAGATAAATGTGCCACTTCTTATGCCATCTAACAAGTTCCATCCTATGCTAAGTTTCTTAAGGACATGTGCACCAAGAAGAGAAAGACTAATGTACCTAAAAAGGTCTTCTCAGCCACTAATATTAGTGAGCTACTATCGGGTCCGATCCCTGTTAAGTACAAGGATCCAGGTAGTCCCATCATTGCCTACACAATAGAATAAGCCGAGATTTAGTCGTTCACTTCTTGACTTGGGGGCAAGTATCAACTTGCTTCCATTCTCAGTTTATCAACAACTCGGGTTGGGCGATCTTAGTCCAACTCGAGTCACTATCCAATTGGCTGACCGTTCAGTGAAAGTTCCAAAAGGGGAGATTAATGATGTCCTTATCCGGGTCGGAGAGTTTATTTACCCTGTTGATTTCATAGTTCTAGAGACACAACCTGTGTCCAATCATAGGGTTCAAACTCCTGTTATCCTAGGGCGACCATTCCTTTCTACTGCTAATGCCATAATCAATTGTAGGAATGGGTCCATGAGGTTAACCTTTGGGGACATGACTAGAGAAGTCAATGTTTTCAGCTTAGGAAAACAACCCCGTGATGTTGAGGACCAAACATTTGAAGTAAACCTCATTGAGAACTTAACAAGTGAACATAGGAAGAATTGGAACTAGAAACTGAGTTTGACTTGGGGTTAGAGTCTGACTACTTTAATCTTGATCAAGATGTTGAGTCAGCTATAAATTGGACCTCGAACCCTATTTCACCAAACATGGAGCCAACAAATTTGACTAATCCTTCCAGTGAGCCTTTCTCCTCCTTAGAACTGAAAACGTTACCTGCGCATCTCAAGTACGTCTTTCTTGGCAAACAAGAGACCTTTCTGATTGGAGTTCATTTATGCATCATTTTATACCACCATACTATGCTTTATGTGATTAAATATGGGATTTTTATTGCTTTTTTCTCTCTTTTTTCAGGTCGAACAATTAATGGAGAAGGAGGCCCAACAATTATGATTTTTAAAGGAATTTAGGGGTAATTTAGAAGCCCACAAGAAGAAAGCCCAGATCTAAATTGATCCAAGCATATTTTTCACTTTCTAGAAGATCCATTTAGGCACACGAGTGATAACAGAATGGCAGAAAATTCGCTGGCACAACTGCTAAGATTCTGCCGCGAAAACGCGGCTCTGGCCGCGGATCCGCGGCAGTCCTTTGGCCGTTGATCAAGCATTTGATCCAGTGGCTGTGGCAGGAAGGCCTCGTCTCCTGAAGGCTATAAATAGACCCCTAAGGCCTCTGTAATGAGGAGAGGAGAGAATAGCAATCTTTTGTTAGGGAAATTGTTAGGATTTCTCTAGGTTTTCTTTAGTCTCTCATGTAATTTTCCTTTTCTCCTTCTAGAATCTAGGAAAGAGAGAGTGAGGGTGAGAAATCTTTGTAATTAGAGAAGGTGACAACTCAATACAAGGATTAATCTTTTATTCTTTCAATCTTTTCTTGTTCTAGTGCATTTTCTTCTTCAAGTTTTTACCTTCTTGTTTTTACTTCCTACAATGAATTGTTGCTTGTTCTTTCTTTCCATGTCTAGCTAACTCATTAACATGACTTACTAACTTCTAACTCTACTAACTACTAACTCTTGGGTGATTTCTAACTTATATGAATCATTGGATGCTTTATTTTTAGTCTTGCAATTTACAAGTCTCTTTTATCCCCAATGAAGATGAGTTATTTTTCATTCTTAGCAAATGCTTTGTACCCCCTCTATATGATTCATGTGAGCCTCACTTAGAAGCCTTGTCTTTAGAATAAGTGCTTTGATGGAACATGAAGATGGAACATTTCATTATGCTAATGACTATTGTTCAAGTTTCTTATTTCATGCTAACTTGGTTATAGCTTTGATGGACTAATGAATCTTGCATTTTTGCTTAGCATACCTAAGAATGACTATTCTTGTTATATTATTGAAAATCTATTTAAGGAGCCGATGATTATAGGAGGCAATTAGCTAAGCCTAGATGAGAAAACATTTTCGATATGGGACAATACATTGACTTGACAAAGCAAGACATATCATTGCCAATGAATCAATATGAGGCATGCGTCACCCAATGAGAGTAGTAAGTTAGTAGATTAGAATGTTAGTTAGTCATGGCGTTTCTTTCTATCGTACTTCAAAAACCCTTTTCTTAAAATATTCTCTTTACAAATATTTCTGTTTTCCTTCCATCTTTCTTTTCGTTTCTCCCTTTTATCTCCAAAACCCACAAAGATTTCTCACTCACTTTCTACATCTTTTTGTTTTTCATTTCTTAAACAAAGAAGAAATTTCGTTTTTATTCTCAAAATCTCAATATAAAAATCTTGAATGCTTCTATTGCTAACCCTCCCTGCGGATACGACCCGTCATAGCTTGTGCTATGAAAGGAGTAAAGTAAACCTACATATAAGTTCAGAGTTTTTGAGCATCAGTACACGAACATCAACGGTTTACTCTAAACCCTCTCTCAATTCAATTAATCCCCTTTCGAACAAATTTTTGGCGCCGTTGTCGGGGAGGGTAACGGTTTTTATTTGAGTTTTTGGAACTAAAACAAATTTTTTCTTCTCTATTGCAGGTTACAGGTTAGGGAAACAGGAAACGAAGACTTGCAGTAACATAAAAGTGGTCTTAGGCCTCTGCTCTAGAAAGCAGAGACCAAGTACCCTCTGAATTGTCGCGTTTTCTCGGCTTTAGCCGCGGAACCGCGGCAAGGAGGAGTTCACTACTAACTGGTTTTGTGCAGGGTTGCTTGCTTTGCAAAAATATTGCTTGCTGCAAACTTTATTTCTTGTATGTCATCATCAGGAGCCTGCTAATAAACCAACAGTAAAACATTTGTTGAAAAGTTTGAAAATTGATTAGACGTTTGCATTTTAGGCAGGTGTCTTTTCAATTCATTTACTTTACTGTTGAAGAGTGCTGAAGCAAGGTACGTTTTCATTGCATTTAGAATAGGACTCATCTCTTGGTTGATTTACATCACTTTGAGTGAATTTTGTTTGCATATATTGTACACTTGCACAAATTGATCTTAAGGGCACCACCCAATAACAAGATACGGTGGGGATTTAATCACCCTTCCTTGGCCCAAAAATCACAATCCGAGCACTCACAATCCCAAGCTTTTTAATAAAAATTGATAGATGTTGGCCCCTAGGGACTTCCGGACTCGTTAAGAGATCAGCTGAAGTTGGAAATTATTTTTGATTCATACTCCAGTCAAATCAGTATCTAAGGTTGGAGATTAAGAAGTTAAGCCTCGAAGTTACCGTGGTTTGGCGTAATTAAGGCCCGCTGCCTATGCACGGATACCTCCCATCGTATTTTGCCCCTACCTGGCTGATTAGCTGTGGTCTGACTTAAGCAATAACCTTCTTCGGTTCATTGAACATTTAGGAGTCTCTAGGTCTAGGTATCCTAGATAGTTTGTGATTGTTTTTCTTTTTTTTCTTGTTTCGCTTGCTTGCTTGGTGAACGTTGTCTGTGATTGTGCATGCAAGAGTGGTACCGGGATCCAATCTCAGCAAGACTTGTTAGGACTTCTACACTTGCACAAACACCACTTCCTGACACTAACCCAATCATGGCTAACAATACTTCTCTCCAAGACAAGTTCTACCCTATTCGCACTTCACTACCTTCATGCATTCTTTTACCGAGGCAAATGGAAATAATTTTGAGCTTAAACTATAATTCATAAATACACTCCCTAGGTTTCATGGCCTAGAATCTGAGGACGCTATTTCTTCATTCGTGAGTTTGAAGAAGTATATTTGATGATGAGAATTCCCTAACTGGGGGACGACGCTGTTAGATTAAGGTTCATTCCCTTCGCGCTTAAGGATATAGTCAAGAAGTGGCTATATAATCTGCCTGCCTTTCTATCTCTTCATGGGATGATTTTTTCAAAGTCTTTCTTAAGAAGTTCTATCCCATTCATAAAACGGCCCTCATCAGAAAAAAATAATGCAGTTTAAGAAAGAAGCAAGTAAACCATTTGGAAGTATTTCGAACGGTTTAAAGATTTACTAGCCCAATGTCCTCATCACGGCATAGAGAAGTGGCGGCAGTGCCAAATTCTCTATGACGGACTAGACTACCAAGCTAAGACACTCCTTGAGACCATGTATCAAGGGGAATTTTGAAAAAGGATGAGAACCAAGGTTGGGACCTTTTTGAAGTTTTAGCAGAAAAAACCATTCAGTGGGAATCTTGCCCAGAGAAAACCAATCCACCACTTCCAGAACTGGTATGCATTCGATTGAATTTTCAATAGTTGCTGAGGTAAAGATAACACAATTGATGGAAAGGCTAGAACTGCTCGAGGCTAGGGAACCAAATTTTGTGAATCAGGTCAACCACCACCTGTGATCAACTTGGGTTGTACCTACTGCCATGCTCTTAACCACCTGTTTGAGGAGTGTCCTGTCTACCAAGCTCAAATGTACCCTGAGAATATGAATGCAGCATACACCAGACCCAACTACAATCCATACTCCAAAACATACAGCCCGGGATGGAGGAACCATCCAAATTTCTCATGGAGTCAGTCTGGTCATGAGCAACCAAGGTAACCATTTCCACACCAATATCCTGCTCAGTCTCATCAACCCAGTTTCCACCAGAGTCCACCAAATTTCCAATCAAGCTTCCAACATAACTTCCAGCCCATATATCAGCAACAACAAACATAAAATCACCCAGATAAAAAATTTGTCAGATTTGGAAAGAATGATTGAAACCTTATCCAAAACCCAGGCCTCAATGATGAACGCCCACAATTAGGCTATCAATAGGTTAGAGGTTCAGATAGGTCAACTGGCTAACTCTTTGAATGAAAGACAAAAGGGAACACTACCAAGTCAGCCATTGCCCAATCCTACGAACCCCTTCCCTATTCATGAAGCTGAAGACATAGGTCCAAGTCAATGCAATACTGTTCATATTTTGAGATCTAGAAAGCGGATAGACAATCAGGTTGCTAATCACCATGTTCCTAATAAATCAGTATCAACACCTCCGTTCTTGTGCCACCAACTCATAATGATCCATCTTCAAGTCACATCCTTCAACCTCCAAATCAAATAACAAAGACAAAATAGATGAGCAACCATACAAGCCTATTGTATCATTCCCTAATAGGCTAGCAAACCAAAAGACTAATGCTCAAATGGAGAAGATTAGGGAAATGTTTAATCAGGTCCAGATCAATGTGCCCCTTCTTGATGCCATACAACAAGTCCCCTCATATGCCAAGTTATTAAAAGATATGTGCACCAAGAAAAGGAAAGCAAATGTCCTAAAGAAGGTCTTCCTTCCTTCAAACATAAGTGAGTTGCTAACTGGGCCCATTCCTGTGAAATACAAAGACCCATGGAGTCCAACCATTTCCTGTATTATAGGACAGACCATGATAAATAGGGCATTACTTGATCTAGGAGCCAGCATCAATCTTCTTCCTTTCTCTGTGTATCAGCAACTCGGGTTGGGCGACCTCCGTCCAACTAGAGTTACTATACAACTGGCTGATCGATCTGTAAAGATTTCCAAGGGGGAGATTACAGATGTTCTCATTCGGGTCGGGGAATTCATTTACCCTGTGAATTTCATTGTTCTAGAGGTGCAA
Source organism: Agave tequilana (assembly GCA_038442645.1). Classification (NCBI taxonomy): domain Eukaryota; kingdom Viridiplantae; phylum Streptophyta; class Magnoliopsida; order Asparagales; family Asparagaceae; genus Agave; species Agave tequilana. Next base: position 43,157 of record JAVJIF010018080.1, on the reverse strand, counting down.
CCCGTACACAATCCCAAAGCTCAGACACCTGTCATTCTAGGACGACCCTTCCTAGCCACTACAAATGCAATCATCAACTGTAAAAATGGATCAATGTGTTTAACTTTTAGAGATATGACAAAAGAGGTAAATGTTTTCCACCTGGGAAAACAACCTCGAGATTTGGATAATGACTAGTTTGAAGTGAACTTAATCGAGGGATTAACAAGTGAACAAGATATGGAGATTGAATATGAGTCTGATAGAGAATTTGAATTGGAGTCTGATGACTTCAACCTTGATCAAATCATCGAATCCACAGTGGAATGGGCCACAAATGCCACCCCTATCCTTCCCTTGCACAAGGAACAACCATTGATAGATCCGGTTCCCTCTTCCGAGCTTAAGGTTCTTCCTAACCATCTCAAGTACCAGTACTTAGGTGAGAAGGAAGCTTTCCCCATGATAATTGCGTCTCATCTTAAGAAACAATAAGAAGAGGATCTTCTTACGGTGTTAAGGAAGAATAGAGAAGCCATTGGTTGGACCACGACTGATATAAAGGGGATTAGTCCATCCATTGTGTAACACCAGATTCATTTGACGGAGGATGCAAAACCCAAACGTGACCCACAACGTAGACTGAACCCAATCATGTAGGAGGCTGTTAGAGCTGAGATTTTGAAGCTATTAGACACTGGGATTATCTATCCCATATCCGATAGCCAATGGGTTAGTCCAGTCATGCTGTGCCAAAAAAAGCAGGATTTACTATGGTAGAAGATGATAAGAAAGAATTGGTGCAAACTCGACTTCCCACGAAGATTCGAGTCTGTATTGATTACCGAAAATTAAATGCTACCACATGTAAAGACCACTTTCCCCTTTTATTCATAGACCAAATGCTCGAGAGACTAGCTGGACATGAGTACTACTGTTTCTTGGATGGATATTCAGGATATAATCAAATCCCTATCGCTCCCGAGGATCAAGACAATGTAAGTACACCTAGAGGGGGGTGAATAGGTGTACGGCTAATCTAATGAAGAAAATGCGAAAATTAAAACTTAAATTGCAACACACTTAGTGTAACCAACGAGTGTAGCCGAATTCCCGGTGAAGGGCTCTGGACTAACTCCTCTTGATTCCTCTGAATAAGAGTTGAGGTGCTATATGAAGCTCTCGTGGTTAAACACAAGTGAGGCATACGCAAACAAGCCAAGCATATAATATATGAATGAGTAATATGAATGATGCAAGGCACAATGTAAAAGAGAGAGAGAGAGAGAGAGAGAGAGAGTAAGAGTCAATGGATCAAACGCAAACACCAAGATATGTTTCGAGGTTCGAGCACACAGCTCTACGTCCCCGCCTTCACACAGAAGGATTTTCACTAACTTGTCCACACAGGACTCCCACACAGGGAACCTCCACTGAGGATTTGGGGCAATACAACCGGGAGTACACAACTCCTCTCTCAATTACAAATATAACCTCTCACTGAGGCAAGGCACAACCAACACAAACACCACCTCACACAAGAGGGGTAGGCACTTAGCCAATACAAATCAATCACCTCACACTTGAGGGATTTCAACACAAACTCCACCTCTCACTAGAAGGAGCTAAACACAATCTCCACCTCTCACTAGAGGGAGCCAACCACAACTTCCCTAATCACCTCACAATAGAGGGATACCAAATCAATCTCCTCTCACTAGAAGGATATCACAATGAAGGAAGTTTACAACTTGGTGGTTTTCACAACCACAAACTAATTTTCCCACAAAATAATGATCCTAATAGATAGGATAGCAAGATAGGCTCAGGTGTGGAAAACAAAGTGTTTTTAACAAAGAAAATCACTTGAGAAAATCTCCAAATAGATATAGAATTTTAGATCAAAAACAAATTCCCAAAAGACTATTTTCTTTGAAATAACAAACACTTTAAAAACAAATAGAGTATAGAAATTTTAACCCAAAAACTTTTTGCTGAAAACACTTGAAAAGATCTGAAATTTTCTCTCTAAAAACCTTATCCAAAACAGCCCTCAAATGGGGTATAAATAGGCCCCAAAAGAATCTGCCTGTTGGCAGGCAGAAAGGTCTGTTTTGACCTTCCAGTCGACCGGCCAACGGTCAAAAATATGACCGTTGAGCCTGCCGGTCGACCGCCCGGTCGACCGCGCCAATTCCAGAGAGCAGTTGCTCTCTAGCCGGTCGACCGCTTGGTCGACCGTGCCAAGCCTCACGGTCGATCGTCCGGTCGATTGCCCCCACCCGAGAGTGGGGCAATTTCAGTCGGTCGACCGCTCGGTCGACCGGCCTAAGTGGCTGGACAGCATGCACGTTCTTGTGCACGTCGGTCGACCGATCCGGTCGACCGACTCTGAGTCCGGTCGACCAATCCGGTCGACAGCCAGAGCCTGGCAGGGCATTTTTCAGAACTTAAAACTTGGGTTTTTATTTATCAAATAAATCTCATAAAATCTCTAAAAATTCACAAAAATAAGTTCTTATATTCTCTTTGAAATACAAACTTGTTTGAGTAAAAATCAAACCAAGTTACAAATATTTTGAACTCTTTTTGTGTTATGGAAATTTTACCGAAAATCAAATTCCGTATTTTCTAAAACTAGGATTTTTGAAATGGAAAATCGTTTTGTCCAAAACTCATCCAAATACAAAAACATGATATAGAAAAAATATTTAAGCATGTAGTATATGGATAGAGTCCAATATACATGAAATATATATATATATATATATATATATATATATATATATATATATATATATATATATATATATATATATATATATATATCATTGCTTTTGACATTTAATCCGAAAATAAGTTTTGTTAAAATACCAAAACTCTAAACTCATGAAATAGACTTATCAAACTAAGTTTGTTTAAATAGTTGAAGCATACATGTATATAGAACAAATCTAATATACATTAAACTATGTAAACTTGTTGATTCTATTCATGAAAACTAAGATCAATTAAACCAAAAATCGATAACCAAAACATGAAACTTAAACAAGTGTGTGTGTTGTGAACTTGAGCATATCACACTATCTAATTTTTAATAATGGATCTAAACTATAAACTAAACACTGTACCGAAGTCTTCTTGTAGAGCTCCGTCTCAAGTCGACTCGATCCAAACGTGATCCACTGAGCTTGACTCCAACCGAGTGCTAGATATGAACTTTGATGCTCGGGCTCTTGAATCACCATGTGAAAGCTCCAAAATAGCTTTGTTGAAGCTAATCACCTACTAATATCTTGGTTAAGTATCTAAAACTAAACATCACAAGACTATTAGTAAACTATAACTACATGAGTTAATCATCATCAAAACTAGAGTGGAAGGCCTCTGGGCCAACATACAAGACTACCTTCACCTGTCCCTTTGGAACATTTGTATACCGAAGAATGCCCTTCGGCCTATGCAATGCTCCCACAACGTTTCAACGTTGCATGCTTAGTCTTTTTTTCGACATGGTGGAAAGATTTTGGAGATTTTCATGGATGATTTCTCTATTTATGGCGATTCCTTTGAACAATGCTAGCACCATCTTAAACTGGTTTTACAACGATGCATGGAGAAAAACTTGACACTCAATTGGGAGAAGTGTCACTTTATGGTCACGCAAGGAATAGTCTAGGGCACGAAGTTTCAAACAAAGGAATTGAGGTTGATAGATTGAAAGTGGAAGTGATAACAAAACTCCCTGAGCCAAAATGCTTAAAAGATATTAGATCATTTTTAGGACACGCTGACTTCTATAGAAGATTTATTCAGGAGTTTAGCAAAATTGCTAGACCTTTAACGAATCTTTTAGGAAAAAGATGTGCCTTCAAATTTGATGAAGAGTGTCTACAAGCTTGGGAGGAGCTTAAGCATAGACTTGTCTCAGCACCGATAATCTCAGCACCAGAATGGACTAGGCCTTTTGAAATCATGTGTGATGCCTCTGATTATGCTATAGGCGCTGTTCTAGGATAGCGTACTGATAAAAGACAATACGTGATTTACTATGCTAGTAGGATGCTTAATGAAGCCCAACTAAATTACACAATGACTGAAAAGAAATTTTTAGCAGTTGTATTTGCGTTGGAGAAGTTTCGTCAATACCTACTAGGGTCTAGGACAACAATTTTCACTGATCACTCTGCCTTTAGATACTTGATGTAAAAGAAGGATGCAAAGGCTAGACTGATTCGATGGATACTTCTTTTGCAAGATTTTGATTTAAAAATTAAAGATAAAAAGGGCGTTGAGAATGTGGTGGCAAATCACCTTTCGCGAATTTCAAATGCACCAACTGAGACAATCTCAATCAATGACAACTTTCCTGATGAACACATCTTCACAATGTGTAAAGAGCCCTGGTATGCTGATATAGCAAACTACCTTGCAACTGGGCGAACACCTTCCGATTGGTCAGGTCAGGACAAACACCGCTTTATGAGTCAAATACGGTTTTTCTTTTGGGATGAACCGTGTTTATTCAAATATTGTCCTGACCAGATAATTAGAAGGTGTCTTCCTGAGGATGAACATCATAGTGTTTTGACATTTTGTCACGAATTAGCTTGCGGTGGACACTTTGGTCCACGAAAAAACTGCTGAGAAAGTCCTTCAGAGTGGGTTATACTAGCCTACTCTCTTTAAGGACGCTTATACTTTCTGTAAGCTCAGTGTCAGATGTCAAATGACGGGTCGAATCACACGTAGAGACATGATGCCCCTTACACCGATCCTGAAGGTAGAGATTTTTGATTTATGAGGCATCGATTTCATGGGACCCTTCCCTCTGTCTTATGGCAACCAATACATTTTGGTGGCTGTAGACTACGTTTTTAAATGGGCTGAAGCTATTCCGACTAGGACAAATGACAACCAAGTTGTCATCAAGTTTTTACGTGAAAATATCATTTCGCGCTTTGGAGCCCCCCGTGCGATAATTAGTGACAACAGGAGTCATTTCTGCAACTGGGCTTTTGAAGCCCTAATGCGGAAGCACTCTATCTCTCATAAATTATCCATGGTCTATCATCCTCAGACGAACGGGCAAGTGGAAGTCACCAACAGATAAATTAAACTGATATTGGAGAAAACTGTCAGACAAAATCGTAAGGATTGGTCCATAAAACTCATTGATGCCTTATGGGCATATCGGACCGCCTACAAGACTGTCCTCGGTATGTCTCCATTTTAAGTTATATTTGAAAAACCCTGCCATTTGCCTGTAGAGTTAGAGCACTGTGCTATGTGGGCATTAAAATAGCTGAATTTAGACTTAGAAAAAGCCAGTGATTTGAGAAAGCTACAGATATCCGAGTTAGAAGAGCTAAGAAATGATGCATATGATAACGCTCGGATATCTAAATGCAGAGCTAAGCTTTTCCATGAAAAAGCAATTCATAGGAAAAATTTTGTCTCAGAACAAAAAGTTCTGTTATGTAACTCTAGGCTCCACCTTTTTCCTGGTAAACTGAAAACTAGGTGGTCAGGCCCATATGCATCCAGAATGTCTCTCCTTATAGTGCCATTAAAATTTTCGATCCTAAGAATGGCAACACTTTCACAGTTAATAGTCAATGCCTAAAGCTATTTTTCACCACAGAGTCTGAGTCACACAATGTTCTTGAACTGGGTCATTGTGACCCAGTCTATATGTGACCACGTCATTTTTCACTTTTTCCCAGTATCTCTTGTAAATCATTTTGGGACCTCCCTTGTAAATAAAATAAAGATAAAATAAAAAATAATAATAAAAATTAAAAAAATATTATTAATAATACAAATAAAAAAATGGATTTAGGTGCTAAATAGCACCTAGGTTTTTCTCTCTTTATACACTCCTTTTCCTATTTAAATATCCTAGGGTTGTAAATTTCTAATTTCAACTTGGGTAATTTGGGGATTCCATCCTTCTCAGCCCCTTATTTATACCCTCCATCCTATATTCTTTTCCTTACCCTAGTTTTAACTCTAGATCTGAAACGCACATAGCCCGTGCCGGTCCCCAAATTTTTTGAGCCTCTGTCTCCTCTACCCTGCTGCGTTTCCATGGCCTCTGTCGCGCTTCCACGGCCTCTGCCGCGCATCCGCGGCCATCTAGAAGCATCTGGAGCACCGCCAAATTTCTCTACTGACGCGGTAGTCTGAAGTCCCCCGATCTACCATCTACTCATCTGCTACCACTGCTGATTGCTCTCTGTAATCTCGTTTAAGTTTTCCCTCCACGTAGTCCGGGGGAAGTTTGCGTATCCCTTTCCGTTGCTTCATATTATTCATCATGGCACCGTCAATTTTCCCTGAAAAAGATTTTGCTACGTTCCTTAGCGATGTTAACGGGTATGGTCATGAATTTTTAGATCGTATTCATGCATGGGATTGGTATTAATTGGTTTATGATAACTCAGATCATGAGGCTTACTATTGTCCTGAGCTCGTCAAGCTTTTCTACACTTCCATAGATCAAGCCTCTATCAATTTCGACACATACCAAATCTTAGTGCACTTGCCTACTGGGGACATTGTTATCACGCTTGCTCTGGTAGAGGAATTCACACGTCCCTTGCAACCCACATCATCGCGACTCCCTTCTACTAATTGATTACATGACTGTTATGGGGGCTCACCGTACAAAACAAGATAGGGGGCTTAAAGCCAGTAATACATTTAGAAACGTACATTGCGTTGGTCGCTGGATTCAACGCAACATTTTAGGGCTTGACCACACGACCTCCTTCAACAAGAGCGCAGATCATTCACGACCTCATGACTCGGCAGCACACTATCTGCACTAACAAGACCATTTTTCATAGTCTCATCACCAACTCCTCATGCACATGCGGTTCAAAGTACTCGCACCCAGTTTTGATCACTCGTCTGTGTAGGACTTTCTTACCAGATGCAGTTTTTGACTCATATGATAGGGTGTTCGTTGCACCAGAAAGGGCAACTAGTGCTTACTACAGTTGTCTTCATGCGGTCTGGACCCCTAATGTCCAGTCCAAAGATGCCCAGTTGAGTCCTCTTTGGAGGAACTTTTAGAGGAGGAGGATGAGCCGGCCTTTTGGCAGCAGGATCCCCCAGCTGATTCACGTGCCTTCATGTCTACCATTTGGCGATGCATGAAGAAGATATTTCGGGGACAGGTTAGACTTCGCAAACAGGTTGAGGAGCAGACATCTTGTTTAGACCGCATTGAGGAGGGTTTGCGGCGTTCATAGTCAGCCGGACCTAGCACCACCGCTGGTCCAAGCCGAAGGAGGGGGTGACACCTTTTCTTTACCTATTTCATACATATATTTTATTGCATACATTGGGGACAATGCATGGGATAGGTATGGGGGGTAGATACTAGCATAGGATTTTTCTAGATTTTTTTAGGATTTTCTTTTAGATTTTTAGATTTTTCTTTTCTTTTATATAAAAAAAATCTCTTTGATCCATTTTTTTTAAAAAAAGAATTAACTTGATCTTAGGAATTAAGGATATTCTTAACTTAGATTTCTTAATATAAGTCGAAAAAAGAAGTTTTATTGGATCTTTAGGTTAAGAAAGAAAAGAATAGAAAAGATAGCTAGAGTTTGAATTTTTCCTAAGCACTATATGCATTTACATGTTGAGGGATTAATCAAGGACTTTGTAATTTTATTTACATCCATATATAAAAATAAAACTAAAAAAATATATGTAAAAAATATATATAATATTAATCATAAATAAAAACTTAATCACTAATTAAGCTGGTTAGTTGTGCCTTAAGAAGCATGGCCAGTCACGCCTAAAGGTGGTTGAGTTCTTAGCATTCGTGGCCTACTTTACTCGAGTCCTTGGACCTTAGGGATGTATCTCCATCTGGTACCCTAAGACCATCTGGTCTGGGAGTTATCGGTAAAAAGCTCGCTACATGGGTAAATTAGAAAGCCTAATGAAGCTAAGAGAATGTAAATATATAATAAACATATATATATTTATAAAAAAAGAAGAGAAAAAAGTTATTATTATATATATATGTAAATAAATGAACTTAAGTCTAAGAAAAATTCCTCATGCATATAGATGTAAATATGTTAGGCCTGATACAAAATCTAGCTTTCTCTCTATTCTTGAAAACTTAAACTAAGTTGAAAACAAGATTTCGAATGGAAACTTATAAAAAGAAAGAAAAGTTTAGGGTAACCCAAAACCAATAGATCACCGAAATTCTTGAAAAAAAATGGATCATAATTTTTTCTTCCTTTCTTTTCACTAACATTTTTTTTCCTTTTCTTTCTTCTTCTTTTGGATTTTGTGGGTGCAATCCGCTGAAAACCCTCAGGAGACAACACTCCTCCTCTAGGGTAACTTAGAGGTTTAATGGCTTGTTGCACGAGCTCAGTGCTATCGTGTCACCTACGAAAGTGGTGTAATAATTTAGTTAGGATTTTTTCTTTTTTCTCATTTTGCTCGGGGACGAGCAAAAGCTAGGTATGGGGGTGTGATTGGAGTTCATTTATGCATCATTTTATACCACCATACTATGCTTTATGTGATTAAATATGGGATTTTTATTGCTTTTTTCTTTTTTTCAGGTCCAACAATTAATGGAGAAGGAGGCCCAACAATTATGATTTTTAAAGGAATTTAAGAGTAATTTAGAAGCCCACAAGAAGAAAGCCCAGATCTGGATTGATCCAAGCATATTCTCCACTTTCTAGAAGATCCAGCTAGGCATACGAGCGATAACAGAATGGCAGAAAATTCGCTGGCGCAACGGCCAAGATTTTGTCACGGAAACACGGCTCTGGCAACGGATCCGCGGCAGTCTTTTGGCTGTTGATCAAGCGTTTGATCCAATGGCTGTGGTGGGAAGGCCTCGTCTCCTAAAGGCTATAAATAGACCCCTATTGCCTCTATAATGAGGAGAGGGGAGAATAGCAATCTTTTATTAAGGAAATTGTTAGGATTTCTCTAGGTTTTCTTTAGTCTCTCATGTAATTTTCCTTTTCTCCTTCTAGAATCTAGGAAAGAGAGAGTGAGGGTGAGAAATCTTTGTAATTAGAGAAGGTAACAACTCAATATAAGGATTAATCTTTCATTCTTCCAATCTTTTCTTGTTCTAGTGCATTTTCTTCTTCAAGCTTTTACCTTCTTGTTTTTACTTTCTACAATGAATTATTGCTTGTTCTTTATTTTCATGTCTAGCTAACTCATTAACATGACTTACTAACTTCTAACTCTATTAACTACTAACTCTTGGGTTATTACTAACTCATATTAATCATTGGATGCTTTATTTTTAGTCTTGTAATTTACAAGTCTCTTTTATCCCCAATGAAGATGAGTTATTTTCCATTCTTAACAAATGCTTTGTACCCCTTCTATATGATTCATGTGAGCCTCACTTAGAGCCTTGTCTTTAGAACAAGTGCCTTGATGGAACATGAAGATGGATCATTTTATTATGCTGATGACTATTGTTTAAGTTTCTTATTTCATGCTAGCTTAGTTATAGCTTTGATGGACTAATGAATCTTGTATTTTTTGCTTAGCAAACCTAAGATTGACTATTCTTGTTCCATTATTGAAAATCTATTTAGGGAGCCGATGATTCAAGGAGGCAACTAGCCAAGCCTAGATGAGAAAACATTTTCGATATGGGATAATACATTGACTTGACAAAGCAAGACATATCATTGTCGATGAATCAATATGAGGCATGCATCACTCAATGAGAGTAGTAAGTTAGTAAATTAGAATGTTAGTTAGTCATGGCGTTTCTTTCTATCGTACTTCAAAAACCCTTTTCTTAAAATATTCTCTTTACAAATATTTCCGTTTTCCTTCCATCTTTCTTTTCGTTTCTCCCTTTTATCTCCAAAACCCACAAAGATTTCTCACTCACTTTCTACATCTTTTTGTTTTTCATTTCTTAAATAAAGAAGAACTTTCATTTTTATTCTCGAAATATCAATATAAAAATCTTGAATGCTTCTATTGCTAACCCTCCCTGCGGATGCGACCGTCATAGCTTGTGCTACGAACGGTGATTCGGAAGGAGTAAAGTAAACCTACATATAAGTTCAGAGTTTTTGAGCATCAGTACACGAACATCAACGTTTTACTCTAAACCCTCTCTCAATACAATTAATCCCCTTCCGAACAATTTCCTGTCATCATTGCCTCCCATTTAAATGACGGGAAAGAAGATCTTAAAGCAATTCTAAGAAAACATAGGGAAGCCATTGGTTGGACTATGACTGATATTAAGGGATTAAGTCCAACCATCATTCAACATCGCATTCATCTTAATGAAGATGCCACACCTAAAAGAGACCAGCAGCGTAAGTTAAACCCTATAATGAAAGAGGTTGTTCATGCTGAAATTGTGAAACTCTTAGACAATAGGATAATCTATCCCATTTCTGATAGCCAATGGGTCAGTCCTGTCCACGCGATTTCAAAGAAATCTGGTTTCACCGTAGTGGAAAACGAGAACAAAGAGTTGGTCCAAACTCGACTTCCCACGAAGATCCAAGTTTGCATTGACTATAGGAAGCTTAATGCTGCAACTCGTAAGGACCATTTTTCACTTCCCTTCATTGATCAAATGCTTGAACGTTTGGCGGGCCACGAGTATTATTGTTTCTTGGACGGTTAATCAGGGTATAATCAGATTCCTATTGCTCCTGAGGACCAAGAAAAGATTACATTCACATGTTCATTTGGGACACTTGCTTATCGTCGAATGCCTTTCGGATGCAATGCCCCAACAACGTTTCAACTTTGCATGTTGAGTCTTTTTTCTGATATGGTAGAACGATTCTTAGAAATCTTATGGATAATTTCTCCTTCTACGGAGATTCATTCACTCAATGTCTCCACCATTTAGAACTTGTCCTCCAACGTTGTGCTGAGAAAAATCTGACACTGAACTAGGAGAAATGCCACTTCATGATAAAACATGGAATTGTCTTGGGTCATGAAATCTCCAAGAAAGGAATTAAAGTGGATAGAGCCAAAATTGAGGTTATTGCAAAGCTTCTCATGCCCAAATACGTGAAGGATATTAGATCCTTCTTAGGACATGCCGGTTTTTACCAAAGATTTATCAAGGATTTTAGCAAGATTGCTAGGTCCTTGACTAATCTGTTAGCTAAGGATGTGTCCTTCACTTTCGATGCTGAATGTATGAATTCTTGGGAGAAGCTTAAGAGAGAGAGAGCTTATTTCTGCACCAATCATATCTGCACCGGATTGGTCTAAGCTGTTCGAAATCATGTGCGATGCTTCTAATTTTGCCATAGGCGCTGTCCTCGGACAACGCATTGATAACAAGCAGCACGTGATTTACTACTCTAATAGGACTCTCAATGATGCTCAATTGAACTACACTACGACTGAGAAGGAATTCTTGGCAGTAGTGTTTGCCTTAGAGAAATTTCATCCCTACCTACTAGGATCCAAAACCACCATTTTCACCGATCATTCTGCGCTCAGGTACCTCATGATGAAGAAGGATGCCAAGGCCCGACTCATTTGTTGGATCCTCCTTCTTCAAGAATTCGATCTCGAGATTCGAGACAAGAAAGGCGTAGAAAATGTCGTTGCTGATCATCTCTCACAAATCTCTAATTCTCCATGCAACGAATAACCCATAAATGAGGATTTTCCTGATGAAAATCTCTTAGCTATCTTGAGGGAACCTTGGTTTGCTGATATAGTGAATTACTTAGTCACAAGTCAAAATCCATCTCATTGGTCCAAAAAGGATATATACCGATTCTTATCCTAGGTCCGGTATTTCTTTTGGGAGGAACCGTATCTTTTTAAGTACTGTTCTGACCAAATTATTAGGAGATGTATTCCCGATGAGGAGGTTAAGAGTATTCTATCCTTTTGTCATGAACTTGCATGCGGTGGACACTTTGGCCCCGCAAGATTGCTGAAAAATTGTTATAAAGTGGGTTCTATTTGCCCACTTTGTTCAAAAATGCTTATGAATTTTATAAGACGTGCTCTAGATGCCAGATGGAAGGAAGGATCTCAAGACGTGATATGATGCCCCTCAACCCAATTTTAGAAATAGAACTCTTTGATGTTTGGGGCATCGACTTTATGGGTCCATTTCCTAACTCATTTGGAAACCAATACATATTTGTTGCTGTGGACTATGTGTCCAAGTGGGTAGAAGCCATTCCTAGTTAATGATAACAAAGGTGTCATAAAGTTTTTGAAAGAGAACATTTTCTCACGCTTCAGAACCCCTCGTGCTATCATTAGTGATAATGGCACTCACTTTTGCAATAGATCCTTTGAAGCTCTCATACGAAAGTATGTCATAACTCAAGTTATCCACACCTTATCATCCTCAAACCAGTGGGCAGGTTGAGATTTCTAATAGACAAGTCAAACTTATCTTGGAGAAGACTGTGAACCAAAACCAGAAAGATTGGTCCACCAAACTTGTAGATGCCCTATGGGCCTACAGGACCGCTTTCAAGACGATTCTAGGAATATCTCCTTATAGGTTGGTCTATGGTAAAGCTTGTCACCTATCCGTTGAGTTAGAGCACCGGGCCTTATGGGCAATCAAGCAGTTGAATTTCGACTTGACTAAGGCCGCTGACCTTCGAAAATTACAAATTTTCGAATTAGAGGAGTTGAGAAATGAGGCCTATGAAAATGCTAAGATCACTAAAGATAGAGTTAAGATTTTTCATGATAAACACATCATAAGAAAAACCTTTATCCCTGGACAAAAAGTCTTACCCTATAATTCTAGGCTTCATCTTTTTCTAGGAAAATTAAAATCAAGATGGACTAGACCATTCGTTGTAAAAATCGTATTTTCACACGGTGCAGTAGAGATCAGTGACATCAAGAATCGAAATGACTTTAAGGTAAATGGTCAACGCCTTAAATCTTTCTTGGAATCGGTGCCGGTAATTGAAACAGCTATTGGTCTTTTTGACCCAGTGTATTAGCAACTTTCCTCTTTTCCATTTTATTTCATGCATCTATACATTTCTTTCATACATCAGGGACAATGTATGAGATAAGTGTGGGGGAGGGTTCTAACATGACTAATATAATATAAAAAAAAGAATAAAAATAAAGAAATATATATATATAAATAAAAATAAAAAACAAAAAACTTTTTGAAAGGTAAGAACAATATTTTGATATATTTTTTGTGAGAAATTAAGTCAATTTTAAGGAATAGGAAAATCATTATTAGGATTTCTTACACTTGGTCAAAATAAGATGACTTGTTTGATTTTTAGGGTTAGGAAGAAAATTTGTGAAAGTAATTTAGTCTTGATCTTACCTTGATAAAATATGCACACTTTATACGCTTACACACTTAGGGTTCAAAAACAAAGACTCTTATGCCTTATAAAAAAAACTATATATGTATAAAAAATAAACAAATCTAATTATTGATTAGCTAGGTGCTTTGGCCTAAGCAAGCCTTGGTATTTATACAAAAGATAATTAGATAAGTTTGAGAAACGATATATATAAATCCTCTGATTAAGCTGGGTATTTGTGCCTAATGAAGTATAAGTATTCACACCTAAAAGGGGTACATTTTATAAATAAAAACCTTGGTTTCGTGGCCTTGTCTACTCGAGCATTTATGTCCTTAGGGGTGTTTTCTCACCCGGTGCCCTAAAACTGTCCAGTTTGGTTATCACCGACTAAAGACTCGTTACATGGGCAGATTAGAAAGCCTAATAGAATTGAGGAATAAATACCACCAAAAATAAATATAAATAAGGCATAGGAGTTAATGTTAAAGAACCCTTAGTCAAACTTCACGGTCACGATGGCGCATATATGACTAAGAGTAAAGTAATAAACTAGATAAGAAACACAATTTGACTCCTTACTTTAATTGATGACATGTTTTTGAATAGAGACTAAGTTTAGGAATGAAAAGTTTGATATTCCTATAACTTATAAATTACTTGTACCCTTACAAATATACTTCAAATATTTTCTCTTTTTAAAATGCTTTTAGAAAACACTAACATTTTTCTCTTTCTTTATGGATTTTGTGGGTGCAATCCACTGAAAACCCTCACGAGACAAAACTCGTCCTCTAGGGGTAAGCTAAGGGTTTAACGGCTTATTGTATATGCTTAGTACAATCGAGTGATCTACGAAAGTGGTTTAATAATTGATTAGAATTAGTTTGCTCGAGGGCGAGCAAAAGATAAGTGTGGGGGTGTGATCGGTCACATATATTGCATACATGTTGTCACATTACCATGCTTACTATCTAAATAAATCATATTAATAAGTCCTATTTTCTTTGCAAAATGCAAGCCCATTGCTAAAGGATAGGAAAGAAAAACAAGCCTAAAAGCCCATCAAATTCTGAATTAATTAAGAATAAATTCGAAATCAGGGAATCAGGGCAGATCTTGGTAAATCAGAGAGATTGAAAATCGGTTGAAATGTATCTTCCCAAATCAAGTGGTTGAAGCCAACAATCAAAGACTGTTTCCTCAAATCCTAAAGCAGAAACGGGAAAACCAGCAGAAGATAAGGGAAAATCACCAAACGAAGAGCTTTTCCAACCTGGTGTGGTTACCTGGCCACACCATGGCCGCGAAAACGCAGCAAAAACTGCATTTCTATGGCCGTTTGATAACTGTTGGGGAAGCGCTTGTCCTCTATCTTTATACGTCCCCTCCCGTTTGGTTTTTGCCAATAAATACTGTATTTTTCAGAGAAAAAGGGACCGAAACTTAGATTTAGTTTTTCTCTTTATTTTAAGGCTTTAGGCTCTTTGTTAGATAGTATAAAAGTTATATTTTTGTTTTATAATTTGTAGTTCAGTACAAATACCAGTGAGAGAGGAATTGAGTGATTGTATTTTGAAGATTGAAGTGACATCAATACAAGGATCAAGCTACATTTTCTTTCACTCATTTTACAGTATGTCTTACCTTATTTACTTGCATTATTCTTTGTCTTCCATGAGTAGCTAAATCGGTTTTCTGGGCTCACTATTCTTCCTCTCTCTGATCCCTTTTCTTTTCGAAGGGTTTTGATGAAAAAGATACAATGAATCATTTGCATGCCTAACTTAAGCCTTTCTTCTTGAAAGTGTTCTTGAATGCACATGAGGATGGGTTTAGATTTTTGAACTTCTACCTCTTTTAAAAAACGTCTCTTAAACTTGTTTTTATCTCATACTTGAACTTTTTGATGATTTAATATTCAATTTAAGACGATTTCTTAAAGAAAAGAATTAACCTTTCCAACCATCTTATGTGCTTTGCTTAAAACTTTCTAAAATCAATCTTAAGTTTTTTTTGTCTATGATCAAGTTGAGGCACTAAGAATTTTAATAGAAGAACACATCATTGAGTAGTGAGATAGTGAGTCCAGATTTTTCCTCTTTATTAAAAAAAATCAACAAATCACTTTTCAAGCTTTATACAAAATTCATTTTTTCCAAAGCCTTCTCTAAATTTTCAAATTTTCTTTTAATCATCTCTCTTCTCTCCATACTCTTTTCCAACTTAAAAGAAAGACACCATTCTTAGCTTTCTAAAAAAAACACCGAAAAGCTTCTATCGCATTCCTCCTCGTGGACACGACCCGTTAGCCACAAGCTACACGGTAATTTTCTTGCTCTTTCATTTTACAATCATTTCACTCCATCCAACTCTAAAAAAAAGATAAATCAGCCGAGCAGGTGCATAAGCCTATAGCTTCACTTCCAAATAGACTTAGAAATAATAATAATACACACATGAAGAAAATACTTGAGATATTTAATCAAGTAAAGAATAATGTACCTCCCCTTGACATAATACAACAAGTCCCTATCTATGCCAAATTACTTAAGGACATGTGCATGAAGAAGAGAAAGACTAATGCGTTAAAGAAAGTTTTTCTAACCACTAATATTAGTGAGCTACTGTCTAATAAATCCCTGTCAAATACAAGAATCCTAGTTGTCCTACCATTTCTTACATGATAGGTCAAACTGAAATTAGTTGAGCACTTTTTATTTGGGACTAAGTATCAATTTGCTCTCCTTTTTAGTATACCAACAACTTTGGTTAGGCAAGCTTAGCTTTACTCAAGTTACGATCCAGTTAGCTGACCAGTCAGTCAAAGTTCCAAAGGGAAAGTAACTGATGTCCTTATCCGGGTTGAATAATTCATTTTCTCAGTAGATTTCATTGTTCTGGAGACCCAACCAGTGTCTAATCCTAGGTCTCAAACTCCTGTCATCCAATGGTGTCCGTTCCTCACGAATGTCAATGCAATCATCAATTGTAGAAATAGATCCATAAGATTGATCTTTGGAGACATGACTAAGAAAGTCAATGTCTTCAACCTAGAAAAAACCTGTGATATGGACGATCAACCTTTTGAGGTAAAACTCATTGAGAACTGTAGGCTATCTAAAAATCACTGAAGACAAGTCGTCAAAAAGCAGAATCTAAACTCCAGACGCAGGGCTAGTCATCGCCACCAGCGCAGGACCAAGACGCGAGGGTTGAAACCCGCGTCTTAACATCACTACAAGGACCAAGACGCGAGGGTCGAAACCCGCGTCTCAACATTATTACAGTACCAAGACGCAGAGTCCAAAGCCCGCGTCTTACGCGAAGCTTGACGCAGAACTGGAAACCCGCGTCTCTCAAGCATTACTTCAGCAGCAAAATGCAAGGCTCAAAACCTGCATCTCAGTTATAACTGCCCTCATTACTGGGTCAATTACTGCCAATGTAATGAGGGAATTAACCCCCAGTATGGAGTGTTTTTAGGGGACACGTTTACCCCCTGAAACGTCTATAAATAGCCTAGTTTGCTATGGAAGAGGGGTCGGATAATCTTGATCAAAAGAACTTCGGTTGCAAGTCAAAGAAACACCAAGATTTTCAACGAAAAGAAAGAGAGAGTTCAACTCTTCTAACAAGTTGATGCGTACAAGTTCGTTCTTTGCCTACAATCTCTTTGAGATTCTTGGTGGACAGAAGCGTGTTACTTCATCTACTATCCAAAGAGAGGATTCCCAAGAGGTCCTGACGTTCACCCGATCAACGAAAAATAAGATTCACTTTCCATTGCCACATTAAGAACCCAGTACTAAACAAAGGGGAGATTCGAGCTTGAATATCTCCCCTCTCTTGTAAGAGGATTGTTGATCCGCTGTAACTTTCTTTACAGTCAAATAAAGAATTTACTCCCTGATCTTCAGTTTTTCCTCCACCAAATAAGAAGAACTTGATAAGTGAGCACAGTGAGGAGAAAAACTAGAAGGCAAGTGTGATGCCGAGTTGAAATCCGAGGACTTTAGCCTTGATGAGATTGTCAATTCTACAATTGAGTGGGCATTGAGCCCAAGTTCATTAAATCCGGAGCCAACAAGATTGACTCCTCCGTCTCTTGAGTCATCTCCTTCTTTATAACCGAAAGCCTTGCCCAAGCTTCTCAAGTACGCCTACCTAGGCAAACAAGAGACTTTACCAATCATCGTTGCATTCCATCTGACTTATGGGCAAGAAGAGAACCTTATGACAGTTCTTAGAAAACACAGGAAAGCTATTGGTTGGACGATAACCGACATAAAGGGATTGAGTTCAGTAATAGTTCAACACCGCATCCATTTAAATGAAGAGGCAAAATCAAAGAGGGACTCG
This sequence comes from Agave tequilana, assembly GCA_038442645.1. Lineage (NCBI taxonomy): Eukaryota > Viridiplantae > Streptophyta > Magnoliopsida > Asparagales > Asparagaceae > Agave > Agave tequilana. The sequence continues at coordinate 25,488 of JAVJIF010018080.1, read as the reverse complement.
CAGCGTAGGTTAAACGCTATTATACAAGATGCCATTCGATATGAAATAGTGAAACTTTTAGATAATGGAATAATTTATCCCATTTCTAATAGCCAATGGGTCAGCCCAATCAACGCGGTTCCTAAGAAATCTGGTTTTACCATGATTAAAAATGAAAACCAAGAGTTAGTTCAAACATGACTCTCTACAAAGATTCAAGTTTGCACTGACTGCCGAAAGTTAAATGATGTCACTCATAAAAACCATTTCCCTCTCCCATTTATCGATCAAATGCTTGAACGACTAAATGGCCACGAGTATTACTGTTTCTTAGATGGTTATTCGGGGTACAATCAAATCCCTATAGCTCCTGAGGATCAAGAGAAGACAATGTTTACTTGCCAATTTGGGACTTTTGATTATCGCCGAATGCCTTTCGATTTATGCAATGCCCCCGTGACATTTCAACATTGCATGTTATGCTTATTCTCTGACATGGTCGAACGATTCTTAGTGATTTTTATGGATGATTTCTCCATCTATTGAGACTCATTCGATCAAAGACATCTTGAACTTGTCCTCAAATGATGTGCCGAAAAAATTTGACCCTAAATTGGGAAAAGTGTTGCACTTCATGGTAGAACATGAAATTGTCCTAGGTCATGTAATTTCTAAAAAAGCAATTAAAGTGTACAAAGTAAAGATAGATGTCATAGCCAAGCTTCCCATACCCAAATGTGTGAAAAATATTTGATCTTTTTTAGGACACGCCAGATTCTCTCGTAGGTTCATTAAAGACTTTAGCAAGATTGCTATGCCATTAATTAACCTTTTAACTAAGGATGTGCCCTTCATCTTTGAGATGGATGTGTTATCACATGGGAGAAGCTTAAAATGGAACTTATCTCTACACAATAATTTTTGCTCCGGATTGGTCCAAACTGTTTAAGATCATGTGCGATGCTTTTGATTTTACCATAGGCGCTGTTTTAGGACAGTGCATTGACAACAAACAACATGTGAAGACTCTTAAAGATGCCCAATTAAACTATGCTACTACTGAGAAGGAATTCTTGGCTGTAGTATTTGCATTGAAAAAAATTTGTTCATACCTACTTGGAACCAAAACCACAATATTCACTGACCATTCTACGTTTCGATACCTAATACTTAAGAAGGATGCAAAGGCCTGACTGATTCGTTGGAGATCTCGAAATTCGAGATAAAAAGGGTTTCGAAAACGTCATCGCCGATCACCTCTCACATGTCCCAAATGCTTCTTCCATCAAGTTGCCAATTAATGATGACTTCCCTGATGAACAATTTCTAGCTACTTTTAGGGAACTATGATTTGCCTACATAGTCAATTACTTAGTCATAAACCAAACTCTATCTCACTGGTCAAAACAAGATGTATATCAGTTCTTATCTCAAGTCAGATATTTCTTTTGGGAGGAACCGTCTCTTCAAATATTGTTCTGACTAAACTATTAGGAGATATATTCTCGATGAGAAAGTTAAGAGTATTCTATCCTTTTGTCATAAGCATATATGCGGTGAACACCTTAATCCCCGTAAAACTGCAAAAAAGTGCTACAGAGTGAGTTTTATTGGCCCACTTTGTTTAAAAATTCCTTTGATTTTTGCAAGACGTGCCTAAGATATCAAATAGTAGGTAGAATTTTGGAACGTAATATGATGTCCCTCAACCCAATTCTATAAGTAGAACTATTTAACGTTTGGGGCATCGATTTTATTGGTCTTTTCCTAGTTCATTTGGACACTAATACATCTTGGTGGTTGTGGACTATATGTCTAAGTGGGTAGAGGTCATTCCTTGCAAGATAAATGACACAAAGTTATTGTCAAGTTCTTGAAAGAGAACATTTTCTCTCATTTCGGAATCCCTCAAGCTATATCAGCGATAATGGTACTCCTTACTATAATTGAACTTTTGAAGCTCTTATACGAAAATATGCCATCACGCATACGTTGTCCACACCATACCATTCTCAAACAAGTAGGCATGTAAAGGTATCTAATCGATAAATAAAACTTATTCTAAATAAAACTGTAAGTCAAAACTGGAAAGACTGGCCCACCAAGCTCGTAGATGCATTATGGGCCTATATAACCGCTTTCAAAATAATTTTAGATATGTCTCCTATAGGTTAGTTTTTGAAAAAGCCTGCCACCTATCAGTTGTGTTTGAAAACCGGTCCTTATGGGCTGTCAAGCAATTGAATTTTGATTTAAACAAGGCCTGTGCGCTTCGAAAATTATAAATTTCTGAACTTGAAGAGTTGAGAAATGAGGCTTATGAAAATGCGAACGTTAGGAAGAATAAGGTTAAGATTTTTCATTATAAATTTATCACGAGAAAAACTTTTGTCCCCGCATAAAAGTCTTACTCTACAATTCTTGGCTTCATCTTTTTCAGAAAAGTTGAAATCACGATGGACAGGGCCGTTCATTATTAGGATTGTGTTTCCACATGGAGCAGTAGAGATATGCGACACTAAGAATGATAATGAATTTAAGGTTAATGGTCAATATTTAAAATCGTTCTTAGAATCAGTGCCAGAGGCAGAAATAGCCATGGGTCTCTTTGACCCAATCTATCGGTAACACTAGCTCTTTTGAATTTCATTTTATGCATATATACATACATTAAGACATTGGAGATAGTGCATGAGATAGGTGTGGGGAGAAGCACTAATATTTAACATAAAAAATTTTACTAACGTTTAACATATAAAAATTTTAACATAAAAAAGTGAGAAATAATATTTTGACATATTTTTATAAGTAATTAAGTTAATCCTAAGGATTAATAGAATCATAATTAGGATTTCATAATACTTAGTGAAAATAAAATTATTTGTTTGATTTTTAGGGTTAGGAAGAAAAATTGAAAAACTAATTTAGTCTTGATTTTTACCTTGATGAAATATACATACTTAATACACATACACTTAGAATTCGAAACAAAGATTCTTGTGCCTTATAGAAAAAAGAAAAAAAGAAATAATATATATATATATCAAAAATCATCTGATTAAGCTGGGCAATTGTGCCTCATAATGTATAATTATTCACACCTAGAAGTGATTTATATTTACAAACAAAATCCTTAGTTTTGTGGCCTTGTTTGCTCGAGTCTTTAAGTCTGAGGGGTGTTTTCTCTCCCGGTGCCGTAAACCATCCAGTTTAGGAGTCACTGATCTTAGGCTCATTACATAAGCAAATTAAAAAGCCTAATAAAACTAAAAAATAATATTATCATAATATCTAAAAAAAGAATATATATATATATATATATATATAAGGCATAAGAATTGGAGCTGAAGAAAAATCCAAATCAAAATATCCAATGTCACAAAGGTGCATATGATTTAGGGTAAAATAATAGACTAGATGAGCAAATACATTTGAATCCTAACCTAATTTGATAGTAAATACCTATGTAGAGTCTAAGTATATAAATGAATAAGTTTTATGATCCTTAGATTTATAGATTACTTAATCTTTTTTGCAAAAATTCTTTAATATTTTCTCCCTTTCAAAATGAATATATAAAAATACTAATACTTTATTTTTCTTTCTTTTATGGATGTTGTGGGTGTAATTCACTGAAAACCCTCATGAGACAAAACTCATCCTCTTGGGGAAACATAGAGCTTTAACAGCTTGTTGCACATACCAAGTGCAATCGTGAGTCCTATGAAAGTGGATAGTTAGATTAGTTTTTCTTTTTAGTTTTGCAGGAGGACGATCAAAAGATAAGTATGGGGGTGTGTTTATGCTTCACATTTGCATTACTATTGTCACATTTGTACATTTAACCTTTAGTTATTCTTAAATAAACTTAGCTATTTAACCTAGCTATTTAACCCTTTTTTTAATTTTGATGTGTAGTTATTTAAATAGGAAGATAAGGATAAAGGAAGCTTCTATTTTATCTCCAAATTCTATCTAAATTCGGAATTTAATTTAGATCAATTTGAAACCAAGAGGAAGAAAAAGATATATCATCATCTCTACAAGTTAAATCCAAAACCTGAGAATATATTTCTAGAAGAATGGATGTGATAAAGTTAATCCTAATTGGAGATAAGGAGGAGAATTTAAATTAAATTCGGATTTTGATAATGAAATGCTCCCCAAGTAAAGAGGAGAGATATTTTTTAATATTCAAAGTTCAAATACAAGTTCTGAAAATATTTCTCTTAATGGACGGACGAGATGAAGCCAGAGCCCAAAACACAACTCCAACTCCCATATTTTGCCGCAAAAACCTAAGAAAAGCCGCGAAAATGTGGTTATCCTTTGGCCTATTGTTTGGCGGTTGGGTGTACAACTTTGACTGGGATTCTACTCTCCAAATTTTCTTATAAATACCATCTTAGAGGTAGTAGCAGAGAATCATCTCAGAGGTCACAACTTAAGCTTTCTTTTAGTTTTCTCTATTTTTCGAATTTAGCTTTGTAATTCTAGAATTTTAGCAAAGAGTGTTTTATGAAGAAAAAGAGCTATTGTACTTGGATCGTGACTGGATCGTGACAATTCAATAAACAAGATTTTATTTTCTCTCATCTATCTTGTGCTTTATTTATTTACTTTTTTTAGTTTATGTGCTTTTCAATTAATATGCTTTGTTTAAATTTCATCACGCTTCACTAAATACAACTTCATTGCTTGCTAATATCACCACCATTAAGATATAGTATTAAGTAAATATCCCGATTGAATCATATGTATGTCTACTCTAAGCCTAGCGAAAACAAGTGTTCTTGAAGATACATGAGGAAGAGAAATAGATAAATACTTTTCAAGTGTTCTTCTTATCTTATGCTTGACTTACATCTTGATATTTTAATATTGAACTTTTATTAATGTTATTTCAAGCAGGGTTTAGTTTTCATCTTATGTATCTTGCTTGAATATTGGGTTTAGATTATTATGTTTAGGGTTTAACATGAAGGTATTATCTTCTTGATATTATCATGTTAGAGTTGGTAGATTACTAGCGGGTTGTGAACCTTTCTTATAATTAAAACAAAACTAATCTTTTTCAAATAAAATCTTTTCTTTAAGTCTTTAAAATAATATTGTGCCAAAACGCTTCCATTGCATCTCTCCCTGAGAATCGACTTATATAGTCATTGCTACTACAGTTAAATAGAAAGAATTCAGATATCATCACAAATTAGATAAACACTTTCTTGAACTTTGTCTTTCTTCCTATCAAACACCACTTTTGGATATCAAGATTGCTTGCTTAAATCATATTGGTAATATTTTCTATCTTTTATTAACTCACGTTGCTTGCATGTGCATGATAATTAGTCTATACTCTATACATATTTTTTCATGCTTAGAAATGATGAGTTGATTGACTATTTTTATGTATGTGTAGTAGTTTGCATTTAGAAAATTTTGATTGTTGTATATATCATGATATGTTTCAATTTCAATTGGCATCATCTTATGATTTTATTTTGTTTATATTGAATGCGTATCATGAAGATAACCTAGACACTACATGTATTTACCATGCTTAATGTCTATGAGTTGTGCTTTATTATGCATGTGTTTTGATATAAACATACAAATATGTATTTTTGATATTTTTATGATGAATTTATCTCTTTAATTAAGTACAAATATTCAAGGAAGCAATTGAGGACCTCAACTCATTATCTAGAAGAATTATGAGGAGAAATCCAGAGCCCGTCAATGTATATGGCTTCGTTTCTTAAAATGTTACTTAATACGTGTTTTTAGAGAAAATAATTTAGATGCTTGTGATATTATCTTGAATTCATGTTTTTTTATGCCAAAATTTCATGAATTTATCATGTATTTGTGTTCAGATTGATTATTATAATGGATTTGCTAGAATATGATTCCTTTTAAATCAAAATGATTTACAATGATTTTTGCATCTATACATATATTTTTCTAAAAATACATTGACTTAGTGTTTGAATCATTTTTACACTCATTCATTACTTAGTAGTATTTTTCATATTGATCTCAACTATTTTCAAATTATTTTCTTTAAAAATACTACCCTTCATGGGCGGATGGTTGGATGGTCATATCTTGTATAAGCTTAAATGACTATTGTTTTGACATGTGTGATTTCAATGAGTTATACACATAATTCTCATGTTATTTTATTTTGTATACTCATTCATATTTATTTATATATGTATGCATTAAATTTCAAGTGATACAATTGAGATACATATATATGATTGATTGAGCATATTCAACAATGTTCATATATATATTTATAGCATAATTGATTTTATGCTAAGCTTGATTTACTTCAAATTTATTTGCTTCATTTTAACAAGCTTATGCATTAGTTTTTTGATTATTTCAAAAAAAATATGAGAGAAAAATTCTTTGACTTAAAATGGTATATATATTTATGTTTAATTACAAGTGGTATTCCAAAATTGGTTTCAGTTTTACAATAAGCCAACTTTAAATTATTTATCCTTTCAATTGATTTAGAAAATCAAAATTTTAATTATTTTCAAAATATATTTTTGATATATTTTGCTTATATGCAAGGGGAGTTAACTTAACATCTCCTCTATATGTAAATTTATGATGAATGTATTGCATAAAGAAGAGCTTGACCACTCTTCTCTATATCATACACGTATGTAGGGAGAACTTAACATCTCTGTCCATACATTGTATATTATACTTATGTGAATTATAGTTTAGTCATCCCTTCTCCATATAATGCATGTATGCAGAGGAAGTTAACCTCTCTCCTCTTTATATATTTATATCGCATATACATTTATCATTTTTCTTTACCTCTTTGTTGATTAATTGACAAAAAAGGGGAGAGAAATTTAGAGTTTATATATGTATGCTAAGTTTGTTTATGCATATATGTTTATATTTGAAGTTTAGTTATGAGCTTCATTGAATATCTTATTGTTTATTTGTTATCCATGAGTTAAGGGAGAGTTTTTACAAAGCTTATTTTTAATCCATGCATAAATAACTCCATGAGTTTTGTCATCATAAAAAAGGGGGAGATTATTTTCCCAAAGGCCCATCACTCTAGTTTTGATGATGATTAACTCATGTACTTATAGTACTAACAATCTTGTGTTATTTAAGTTTCACATATTCAATCAAGATCTTAATTGGTGATTAACTTCTTCAAAAGGCTCAAAGTCAAATTTTTAAGCTAATTCAAGCTGATTCAAGAGCTTAAGATTCAAAAGAATACATCTAGCACTCAAGGATAGAGTCGAGTTCAAGGAATCAAGGATGGAAGCATTGAAGCAACACCAAAAGGAAAAGAAGAAAAAGAAAAGAATTTTCCTATGTAAGATTTAGTTTTATTAGAATCAAGTTTAGAGATTTGGATTGCTCATGAGATACACACAAACAGAAATCTTAAAAAGATTTTTGATAGTTTAGATCGTTTACAAAATCATACTCTGGATTGATGGATTAAGAAAAGAATATTTTGAAAAAATATTTCAAGTATTTACAAACAAGTCCAATTCATTCTTTGTGTTGATCTATGATCACACGTATTTGAGCTTCAAAGATCTACATGAACTTATTTCTGTATAGAGATTTCAAAGCATTTAAATGTAAAATCAAAAAAGATTTCCAAAATATTTTTATTTATATTTTTGGCCCTGTGCCGTTCGATCACTTAATCGACCGTCCAGGCAACCGATTATGCATGACTTGCATAAGAACAACTTATGCACCTTGGTCAACCTCCCCAATGGTCAGAAATTTGATCCTCGTCGACCGCCCGATCGACCGATAGGCTTGTTAAGCCTGGGTTAACCCCAAACAGCTATATTTTAAATTCTGTCTTTTTGAGTTAATTCATAACGGCTATTTTGATTTTCTATCAGTTGTTTTCATCCCCTATTAATAGTGGGACTGCAGAGAAACCCTATGATAAATTATTAGTGATAAAAATTCTATTTTCTCAAGATTACAGAAGATTTTTAATAGTTTCTCAAGTTTGAGCCAACAATTTCAAATCCCTTGTTTTAGCTTTGAGAATTCCTTCAAATCTCTTCAAACTTTTCTCACTACACAATCTCAAGAGCTTTATTTACTCCACCTTGATTATAGGGATTGTCTGTGAGTATTTGTGATCTAGAAGAAGATCACCACTTTCTTATATTTGAGAAATCATAGAAGTTGCAGCCTCAAAATATTTTTGTTTTCTTTTTTTATGGATTTTGTGGGTGCAATCCGCTGAAAACCCTCAGGAGACAACACTCCTCCTTTAGGGGAAACCTAGAGGTTTAACAGCTTGCTGCGCACGCCCAGTGTAATCGCGTCACCTGCGAAAGTGGTGTAATAACATTTATAGTATAGTTTTTCTTTTTCTTATTTTGCTCGGGATGAGTAAAAATATAAGTGTGGGGGTGTGATTAGTCTACGATATTGCACTTTATATCACACTTTTTTACTGATTTATGAATAAAATATCATTTCTAAACCGCGTTTTGGTCTCTTTTGTAGATAATTAAGACTAGAAGGGCAAAAAGGTAATAAGAGCTTAATTAAACCCATTTTGGGTAATTAAATCAAGATTTCTTAGAGACCAAGTTAGAGAGTTTTTAGAAGATACATTGAATCTAGACGTTGGCGCATGTCTGACGAAAATTCAGACGCAAATACCCGAATCCAAGAATACCTGAAAGGTCCCCGAAGCGAGACAAAACCGTTCGCAAAACCAGGGACCTCAGTCCCTGATATAGCTGAGGAAAGGCAGCTATATCTGCATTTCCACGGCCATCTTGGCGAGCCACGCATCGATTTTTGATGCGTGGCTTCGTCTCGTCTTCTAGATGATTTTTTTCCCTATATAAACATTGCAGAGACCTGAGACGGAAGCAGATCAGCGAGTAGGCTAGGTTTTCTCCCTTTTAGTGTAGTGTAGTGTAGGTCTTTTTATTTTTTTCTTTTATATTTTCATTTTGTTTTAGATCTTGTAGTAGGGCTGAGTTGATTCAGAGAGAGATAGAGAGATATTGATATAATAGAAGGTGACAATTTATGTAAAAGTATATCCTTTCTTCTCCATTGTAATCTTCTACATCTTCTACATGATACTTAACTAGTTTTTTTTCCTTCTCATGTCAATCTAACTACTAACCACTAACCATCTAACCTCTTACTTGATAATTTACATGAATTTAATAGCATATACAAGGCTTTGCTCTTGCAAGAGCCATTGATGGCTAATGATGATGGATTCTAACATTCTAACATTCTAACATCTAACCACTAACTTGCTAACTTACAATATCTTCTTTATTTCATGCTCACCTCTAACTGGTTTTGATGATCTAATAGTAACTTGCAACTTGTTTTGTGGAATGGATGTGTTTGAATGTGGAAGAACAATCATATGAGTCATGTTTTGTATCGCCTCTTGAAGCCAATGATTAGTGATGGCCAAGGATCCATGTGAGGCAACTATCACTAAGAGGTTAGCATGATTAGGGGAGCAATTAGTAGTTAGTAGCCATGAGTTTTCTTTCATTATTATCCTCTTTCTTTTTACTTTTTCTTAAAAACTATTTCCAAAACATTTTTATCATTTTCTTGTCGATGTTTTCACCACTTCTTAGTTTATCATTGTTTTCATCTTCTTCACCACAAGTTTTTTTCTATTTTGTTTTCCAAATCTCTATCTACATCACTTTACTTTTTATTTCATTTCCATTTCTTGTTTTGTTTTAACGATTCACAACCACTTATCATTTGTTTTCTCATCGCCGTTTTATCACCTTCTCCACCTATCACTTCTGGATTTTTTTCTTTTTCTTTTCTTATTATTTAACAAAGAATATTTTGTTAACATACGACGTGAATAAGAATTGTTAATGCTTTTATCGCCTCCTGTCCCTATGGATTCGACCCGTTGAGCCGGAAGTATCGAGGGAACACTAGCACACATATAATTTCATTGATTTCAAAAAATACACATTTTCAAGTGTTGGTTCCGTCCCAATAAATTCACATTCAAGTTCAATCTCATTGAATGAAAAACTTGCCAATTTGTCTAAGGTTTGGAATTGATCAAGTTCAAATTTGTGTGATGAAATTGAGCCTTAATCAAAGTCTCCAAGACACCATGATTTTTCGTTCCTATCAATATAGCTAGGGCAATCGGAAATGGTCGAACATGTGTTAGGTAGAGTCTTCTCATTCTTATCTTTCACTATGTTAATATAACGACTCATTTGTGCTTCTAGCCTATCGATTGATTAGAAAAAAATTATTTTCGAACTGAATCAGGTTTTCCATACTCCTATCTAAGTCCATAGGTTCTTCTTTTTGTTGTGGGACTTGGAAAATGGAGTAAGGATCTTGGAGGAATTGTGAGTCCATCATTTTTAGTTCTTGTTCTTAAAACTCAATCATGGCTTCTATACTTTTCATAACCTCAGATTTTTCTTCTATTGGTTGATCATGACTAGGAAAATTATAATCTGAATGTTGGAATGATGATTGACAATATGACTCGGGAGAGTTGTAACCCCATTGACTCTGTAAAAAGTAGTGATGATTATTCTAGTCTTGTCTAGTATTGGGAGTGGGGCATGTATTGATTCGGATAAGATCAATCTGTCACACTTGGTTAGTTAAAGTTATGATATACCGGGTTGGTAATATCCGAGTCAAAAGAGGTCGGGGGGTGTAATATGAATTATCATTAAAATTAGAAAAATTATTGTTATAAGTCATATCACATAAGAAATATCAAAAATAAACAAAGAAAAACAAACAAATACACAAAAGAGAAAAATCTTGCCTAAGTTAGAGTAGATCTTAGACCTAGATGACTCCTAATTGAGTAGACTATCCACGGGGGTATATTGCAGAATCTGACCACAAATTAATCGGCCAGGTAGGTACAAGATCAGTAGGAGGTATCCGTACCTATGCAACGGGCCTAATTATGCCAAACTACTGTTCTTCGAGGTTTCACCTCATCAATCCCCAACTTTTGACACTGATTTGGTAAGAGTCAAATTCTAATCAACTTTCCCTTAGGTCAGTCTCCTATTGAGTCTGAGATGTCTCTAGGGCCAACGTCACATAAGTTTTATTTAGGCTTAAGTTAGTGAGTGAGGAGATTGTTTGTGGGCTAAAGGAGGATAATGACTTCCCACCTTATCTTCTTTATAGGACAAGCCCTTAAATCAATTTTGTGCAATATGTACGTGAAAAGCAACACTTAAGCAATGTAAATAATTCAAAAGTGTTCCTATACTATATGCTATGTACATGTATCTTTACTCCAGCACTCTTCAACAGTAATATAAAATGCAAACGAATTAGATACGTGCCTAAATGCAAAGTCTAAACTGTTTTAGCATTTAACAAACATCAATTTACTGTTGAGGTTAGAAATTATGTACAGTGAGTTAAATAAGAAAATAAATAGCTGCAGAAATTTAGCTTTGCAATTCAACCGACCTGCAAAAAATACAGGTTAGTATTTCACTCAAATTGTCGCGTGAATGCAGTAAATTTAAGGGCTTATGGGCTCTGCTTTCTTGAGAAAAGTCCAGGGTCACTTATATGTCCAATGCAGCAAAAATTTCCTTGATATTTATCACTGCACACCAAGAATAAAGAAGAAAGTTAACCAAACATGTAAATTTAAAAAGAGAATTACTTACCGTCCTCCCCGGCAACGGTGCCAAAATTTTAATTGAGTCAAGATCTGCACACAGAAATACAGAATTTCAAAATTGATAATAGGCAGTGTAAGGTACTCAATATTACTGCTATAGCAAGTGGCTATGCGGGTCGTGATCCACAAGAAGAGACTATCGTTGGAAGCGTTTTGTAAGTTACTTAAAATGGTTAAAGTTCTTCTTTTACTCTTGAAAAGAAAAAAATAAGTAATGTTAAATTGTTAAGAAAGTGGTAGATTGAGAAAGTGGTGATCTAAACTAAAAATTAAAAGAAAGAAAGAAAAACTAAAAGAACTTACCTATCTCTTTCATTTGATAACTGATATTGGATTGTTGGCATGTTTACCTTACATTGGAGGCTATCAACGCATAATCCATAATATCGAGCTAAGTCCCCATTCATATTACATCATCAAGACGAATAATAATGAAATAATAAAGAATCTTGAGGAGGAGAACATCATTATGAAATATCGATGGTAAACACACAAAAAGACTATACCGATGCTACTAGATCACTTGGATACTCATCAAAAATCAAAAGAGCAAAAGTAAAAAAGAGAAGAAGAATATAAAAAAAAGAAAAACATGAACAATTATCTTTTATTGCTTGCACAAACGATGGAAGAAAGGAGGTTACATCGGTTTCACTCTCAACATACATCTCTCTCTCTTACTTACAAGAATCTCAGTCTAACTATGCTTACAAAGATATAAAAGTTACATGAAAAAAAAAATAAAAACCTACACTAACCTAGATAAAACTAGCCTAAGAATTCTTCTCTGCCTAATCGCACTTTTCTTCAGTGAATTTTCTGATATTTATAGGAAAAAAAACCTAGAGGGGAATGAGTGAGGAGATAAGGGAAGAAAACACGCCCTTACCTCCACCAACTGGCCGCGAAAACGCGGCTTTGGCCACGTTTCCGCGGGCTGGATGTAGCCAAATGGCAATATCCAGGGGGAGATTTGATATTGTTTGATTTTGTCCCCCTTTGTCCCAGCTGGATTTGTTGTTTGGCCTCTGGTTTTGATCTGATTTTCGGTGATCCTCAAGCTAACCGATTTGGATTCTTATAAATCTGAATTAACTGGTTTATTTGATGTGATCCTCTCTGATATGCATTGATCTTTAGCGGAAATCATCTCTATCCACCTGAATATTTATCTCCTCTTAATTAAGATTTAAATCAGAATTAAAGTAGGCTTTTGGGCTCATTTCTTTTCCACCTCCATTAGTAATGGGCATGCATATAATTTAGACAATAAATAGGATTAAAAACATAGTTTATTAAATAAAAGATATGGGAATGTGACAATAAATATGCAGTATCAGCGACTGATCATCGACCGGTCGCGTTTCGAGCTTTCGGTGGAGTGCGCAGATCTCAGGTGTGCGGTGGTGACGAGGGAGTGCGCACATTTTCTTCTACAGTAGGAGAAGTTTGCGACTTTCACAGTGTCCTGATTTGTTTGAGTAGTCACGTGTGGAAACGGGTCACTGTGTTTTTTCATGAGCGACACTTTACGGAGTCGTATCATCTCTATTTGCTGATCCTCTATCTGCTTTCGCATAGTGAAAAGCATCTAGAGGAGTTGCTTGTGATTGAGCTGGAGCTCAGATTCGGCGGCCTGCACCCCCGTGGCAATGCAGAGGTTGAATGAGAATTTTTGGAATCGGAGATGAGAACATCGGATAGGTTGTGTCGATGTTCCGCAGGCTCAGGCATATCGATAGTTTTCCCCTTTCCTTATAGAGCAGCAGGGGCGACGACTGTATCTTGGGTGACATTTTCCTTGATGAAGTCATATCGGTCGTGCAATGCTATTTTAGAGGAAGGGTTAGGGTACTGGATGGGGAGAGATCCTAAGTAAAGATTCAGAATAGATCTTAATGAGAGCACCAAATAATATGAGTAATTTCCTAAGAAATTAATCCACAGACCAAAAATAATGGAGTGGGTGTAATCAAATCATAGAGCAAACACAAACACATAGAATTACATGAAAGCCCAAATGGGAGAAAACCACGAAGAGAGAGATTCCACTATAACAACGGTGATTACAATGGTGTTCTCTGGTCTCCTAGGATTTTTGAGCTTAATCGATCCTCTCAATATGGAGAATGATCTATTATTTATACATGTTCTGTCTATTTGGATAAGGCTACAGAGTTTAGTTTTATTTAAATACTTAATCCTTTATCTCAGAGGCGGTTTAGAACCAAATACCCGACTTCGAATAGATTGGGTAAGAGTCCATCTTTATCAGATTCTCTACATCCAACTGTTAATATGGTTGATCTTTTTCTGAGTTATAACTGTCAAGTTCAAATAAGGATTTAACTTATAGATAGAGATTCTCACAACTGATTCTATCTCTATCTTCTAACTATATGAACCGCTCGGGATTTGAATCAAATGTGCATTCCCGATCAGAGGTGCTGAAAGTGGTCACGTGTCGCTTACCTGTTGGTGTTGAATGGACATGTGGCATGATCCTGAAGAGGTCGGAAACTGACCACTACGCTTGTCAAGAGTAATATTATAATTTTTAAAAAAAAGAATTTATGTATTTAGCCTCCAACTTTTTTGGAGGCAAATACTGTACTCATACATCAAATTAGAATTGGTATAATAGTAAACTCCTCCACCCAACTCCTCCCGCCGCCTCTTTAAAATCCTCTACTCTTTGCTCTCCCAACTCTACTTGCCCAAAAAAATTGGAGTTTCAATCAAAATTTCTTATCTGATTCTAATTTGAGATCCCATGTGGCACTGCACTGCTTGTTGGTGAAAAACAGAAGAAAGGTCCACAAGGATGTGACCACATTTTCTTCTGCTTGATCTCTTTTCCAGAACAAGAGAGAGACTATCTGGAGTCTGGATTGTTAGATTGTCGAGAGCAGTGGTCTGATTTGGAGTAACTTCAGGTTTCTTGGCCTTCCTCGCGAATAAATTGATCGATGTGTAAGAGTTTATGTCTCTTATCGTTTCTGAGAGTAAATGTGTATCTTTGTCGCCCACCAACTGTTCGTTCAAAGTCCTCTGCGAACTGCCTACTTGTAAGCAGCTATCTTTCTCTCCTCCCATGTGCTTTCATTTCTGTGTTCTTGATTCTTGTCAAACTTTTGCTTCATTGAGCTTGAGAACACCCATGACTTGGTCGCATACTGTGTGTAAACAATCCTCTGAGTGATAACCCTTCATGGGTCCTGTTTGTTTTGTGATTATACTCAAGTTTCAGTTTATTAAAGCCGGTATGTTGGTAATTGATTACAAATAGATGATACAATGTATTCCGATTGAGGCAGAATTTTTTTTACAATGTGAAAACAGCTGAATTTTCTCAACCTAGGTTAGTAACTGTGGGCAAAACTTTTATGGATTTTGAAAACAGTCATGCCATCACTTCTGAAATACTAATTGAGAATTTTTTGAATGAAGATTCATGGTCAACTTTGCAACTAGATAGTGAGTTCACTGTGGAACTCATTCTGCAAATAAACCCAATGCTTTTTTACCTTAAGAAAAGCTGCTGCTTAGACGGATTCAGCCTTTTATGCCTTTAGATTGCTGCTTCAATATAACTCAAACATTCCTGCATTCCAATATTGGACGTGTAAACAAAAGTTAGAAGCATAAAGGTTCATTAGACAATTTCTTTATCATACTAGAGATATACCAATTGTAATCAGTCATCTGCAATGAAACCTTTTAAAAGTTGGTGCCAAACTCCGGAAAAGGCTTGAGCAAGAGAGGCTTCTACAATAGAATCGTGATGGCCAGTGTTTGACAGGGAGGTAGACCTCCCTTGTTTGAATGTTTAGTTTAATTTCATGCACTTTTGGAGCAATGCTCAAAATCCCTTGTACCAGCTAAGATGTGACAAAAAGAATCACATTTTTCCTAAAGACACAAAATAACCCGAAGAAACAAATGGATTGAAAATTCCTTCTGATTGTGTGACATGGACGTAGGACATGGGTGTCAAGTATATGCTTGTGTAGTAAGTGTTTGACATGGGAACCTTCCAAAATTTTATATTGGGAGATAGCTATATTTATAGGTGTGTATGCAAATATGTTTATACACTCAAAACACCAGTCTAGTTTTATGAAATTAATTTAGAGCTTTACTTGACTTGGTTGTGACTTGAGATTTCATATGAGTGCTGATATTTAAGTGAAGGATTTCATATGATTTTGATAAGATGACTTGATATGTTTAGTTGTAGACTTGTAGTTCCTTGGAGTTTCCTCCTCAACGTGTCAGAGTGTCAAACATATCAAGAAAATTGAAGAAATAGGAAGTGTTGTCTAACATTGAAATAATAATATCATAAGAGCTAAGTTTGTGCAAAGGCTTAGTTCATGATTGTTAAGTCAGAATGCTTATCCACAACCATTAGGCTACAAATTTACGTGGAGTAGCAGGACTTGACAATATTATAGGAACACATTAAAAATGTTTCTGAGACTTTACATTTGTCATTTGAAATTGGTCAACTTAACTAATACAATATCATCTGAAAACCAACAACTACAGTGAGATCTTATCTTTAACATGTCTAATTAGTGCATCCATAACTAAAACAAGGAGACAAGGACTTACTGTTGATCCCTAATATAGGCCTACAACGATGCATAAGCAGCATAACAGATTTCTCTTCAATTTTTCTCGTGCAAGTCACTACTCAGTTGCACGTCCTTAATTACATCAATTTAGCCAAGGGGCAGTTGTTTTTAGTTTTTCAACCCACCACATATTCTCATTGCTTGCCGTATGATGAAAACTATATCAGATGTCTTTCTACATGGGTTTGTGATTATGTAGGAAAAGGCTTATTACAAACCCCCCCCCCCCCCCCCACCCCCCACAACAAACAAACAAAAAAAAAAAAAAAAACCAGAGAGAGAGAGAGAGAGAGAGAGAGAGAGAGAGAGAGAGAGAGGAGAGAGAGAGAGAGTAATGTATTAGTTTCTGGCATGTCATATCAGGCAGAGAATTGTTTTTTTTTTTTTTTTTTTTTTTTTTGGGGGGGGGGGGGGGGGGGGGGAGGGGGGGAGTATAATGTATTAAAATACAAGTTTCTGGCATGTCATATCAGGCAGAGAATTGTGGACATCATATATTCATATGAGGAAATCATTTTAAGTTAATGACTGGGATGCTAAATTGTGGTAAAGTACTACTTTGGTCTTCTTTAAGACAATGAACTTCTTAGATTGAAGTGTTTAAGAGACAAGTGACCATTTCATAACCAACTTGAAGTTTCAGAAGTTTTGTCCCTCTTTTCTCCATTTCTCTTCTCTGTTTATTGGCGATGCTAAAAGGTGGGTTTGATGTCTGTAATCAAATTTGGTTTGGTATTTGGATCAGTTAATTATAGATTTTGGTGTGTTTCATGGGCAGGTATAATAGCGTTAATCAAGATCCCTTTTGTAATAAACTTTGTGCCTTTTCGGCCAAATAATTGGTAATTTATAACATGTAGTTGCTCCCTATGAAGGTATGTAAGAACCAGCAATGCAGTTTTTATTTCTACAGGAGCCATGAGTGCACTTGTTTCACCATTGAATTTGTTTAATAGAATAATAACGTCATTTGAATCATTTAATAGAATTTTTTTTTTTTTAGGAAGAATCATTTAATAGAATTATAGGTCATTTTAATCCTTGCATGACTTCTATCTGTTTTCAAATGACAACTACAGGCTGAAACTTGGAAATATTGCGTAAGTTTGAATTTGAAAACTGCAAGACTTTTGTATTCAAAGTTCTTACTTATTTCGGTGAGTGCAGCAGCAGAACTGGTTGGAGCCAGCAATCCGTCCCCTTCCTCCGGTCCACTTGTCACATTCAGCTCACTGCTGGCTATACTTAAATTTTGGATGGGAGCAACCTTATGCCAATCAGGACCTCCATCTTTCTGGCACCGAACCTCCAACCTGGGACATTCCTTGATATTCAATACAGTAAGTGATCTAGGGAGACCATTCTCTGGTAATGTCTGGATTTGGGGGCAGTTTTCTAGATAGAGTCTCTCAAGGGAGATGAGGTGATGCAATGTTGCAGGAAGAGATTGGAGGTTGATACAGTCGATAATGTGTAGGCTCTGCAGTGAGGTGAGTTTTTGCAGCTCTTCTTCCTCCCTAATAAAAGATGTGAGCTGGGGGCAATTCTGGAGTCGCAAAGACAAGAGGGAGGTCAGGTTTTGAAGGAGCCCTGCGACTTCTGGTGTATTGCTGATTTCAAGATATTCAAGTGAAGATGATGGCACCAATGAAAAAGATGACTTTAGCATGGGACAGTTTTCGATTGTCAGCCGCTTAAGGGAGACAAGAGCTTGAAACTGCAGGGAAATGAGGTCTTTGCAGCCACTGACTGTCAGTTCCTCGAGGGCTATCAGGTTGTACAAGGCTTCTTCTGGAAGAGATGACATATTTGGGCAGTCAAAAATGGACATCGAGTAGAGAGAGGTATGATTTTGCAGACGTCTAATTTTAAGATCAAGGCACCCGCCAATTCTGAGATAAGTAAGCGAAGGAGGCAGAGTATCGTCTAACAAGAATATCAGGTTGGGACAGTTCTCTATAGCTAGGGACTTTAGTGGGGCTAGTGCAGGAAATCCTCCTTCCACCGGAGAATGTATGATATCAGGACAGTCTTTGATGGTTAACGATTCAAGAGCTGTCAGGTGGTGCCTCAGCAACCCTCCTTGTAGCAATACCAGGTTAGGACACTCGGAGATCTCAATTGTTGTTAGGAATGATGATGACATTAAGCTGCTTCCTTGTTCTATGTCACCTTGCCTTGACAAATCTGGCAGTGTTTGCAATCCCACTTTTCTTATCCACAGCCTTGCTAATGATGAAGGCACTGAAGGCAATTCGAGCAACTTGGGGCAGGATACAACTAGGAGTTCTTGCAGGCAGGGGAATATCTGTCCTTCTTGTGGGCTCAACCACTCCTCCCACTCTGGCATGTCATCAAATCGCAACTCCAGCAATGAAGGGAACTTGTTTGCTTCACTCCATAGAAATGATGGTTAACCTGCTTTATTCGATCCATCCCACTTAATTCCAGATATCTCAGGAACCGCAGCTGTCCAAGAGGGGGAGGACTTCCAATTTTTGCAGTTTCGAAGGGAAATTATTTCTAGATTTGAGAGGAACTGGTTCCTCAACCAGTTTGGAGCTATAGCACCACAATTTTCCCAGATGTTTAGCTCTTTCAAGTTCGGGTGTGGTTGGAGGCCTTCGAGTACCTCTCCATCAAGATTGCTGCTGCACAGACATCCCTGTTGTAACTCCATTCCAGAGTCAATATGCGGAGGTACTTTTTACCATTCAATGCAGCATCTATGGTCTCTTCTCTGCTAATCACATTCTCTAGCCCTGACATGTGAATCCTTTGAAGCTCTGTCATGTCCTTCAGCTCTGCTATCTTGTGTCCAGACTTTTCCTGCACCTTAAATATCACTAGTTCTTGAAGGTTAATTAATCTTCCAATTCTGGCTATTGATTCAATCAGTTCCTCATTTACTTTGAGATGTCTCAGCTTGATCAAGTTTGTCATACTTTTGGGAAATTGAAGAAGTGGGCACTCTTCAAGCTTCAGAGTTTGCAGATTGTGAAGGCTTCCTATTGCTTCAGGCAATTGTAGGATGCTATTATGAGAGAGATCTAGGTATCGCAGATGCTTCAAGGTACAAATGGAATTTGGTAGTACTCTGATGTTATTGTTACTCAAATCCAGCACACGGATGTATCTCAACCTAACAAACAACTCTTCAGGGATGAAATCAAATCCAGGTCTACAATCTTGCAAGAAAAGAAGGGAACGCAAGCTCTTAAATTTCGTCAACTCCTTGAAAGCACTTTGATGCAGATTATCAGAAACAAGTGACAAGTGACGAGCATTCTCAGGAATCTGCTGCAGCTTGCCATCACTTGCATTAAAACACTCATCCAACGAAACAAACCGTGCTAAATCATGGATCATATCGTGCATGAGGTATCTCTCATCAATTTGCTGAAAGAATTCCCGATCCAGTAGTTCACTGAAACACTCTCTTCCAACATCCTCCAACCGTCTCCTTCCTCGGGGCTGAACGAAACCTTGGGCCATCCATATCTGGATTAACCGTGTTTTTTCAAATTCATAATCTCTTGGGAACAGGGAACAGTACGCAAAACACTGCTTCAAATGTGCGGGTAAGTGCTGATAACTCGATCTCAATGCTGACAACAGGCTTGTTCCATTTGGTGGTAACTCCCATATCTCGCTTTCTAAGACATTCCTCCAATAATCTTCATCTATGCTTCCACACAAGAGGCCTCCAAGTGTTTTTGCTGCCAAAGGTAACCCTTTCATCTTGTTTACGAGTTTTTTGCCAATTTCTTCCAATTTCGAAACTCCTTTGTCTATCCCATTGTTAAATGCATGGTTTTTAAATATCTGCCAGCAATGTTCATCTGACAGGCACTCTAAGCAATATATCGCCGTTGTTCCTGTCTCTTTTGCGACATTCTTATTTTGTGTCGTTATTAGAATTTTACTTCCTTCAGCCCCATGCATCAAGGGAAGGCATAACTGCTCCCATTCGTACCAGTCTACATTCCATACATCATCAAGCACGAGCAGCCACCGTTTTCCTTGCAGTTCTTCCTTGAGATTCTCCTGGATCATGTTCCAATTCCCGATATCATGGTGCCTCCCCCTTGAAGAGGACTCCATCATCTCCCTGGTGATCCTTTTGACACTAAATTCCTGCGAGACATGTACCCACATCTTTAGCTGGAAGTGGCTGCTAATTCTTTCGTCATTGTAAACAAGCTTAGCAAGGGTAGTTTTCCCGATTCCACCCATTCCTGTTATTAGCACTGCATGAACATTCATGTCTGGAATCAACATCTCTAATATTTTCTCGGTGTCATCCTCACGACCAAACACAGAAGGTTTGGCAATTAAAGAACTGGATTCCCTTGTGCCGATTGCTTCATGCTTGAGCTCTCCCAGCTTCAGGTCATCCCTGTCCCTTGCAGCGTCGTCCAGTCTCTCACGGATCACATTTATCTTCTTAGAGATCTCATGGCGGAATATGACTTGGTTAGGATTGAGAGAGAAGTAACTTACTTGATTATTCATGCTGTCCACATGCTGCCGGAGGACTTCAGCTTCGAACTCGTCCAGTATGTCATCTGCGTCATAAGCAACATCTTTGAGCTCCTTCAGCCAAATCTGCATGCTCTGGTCTCTGACCTCCCTCATCTCCGTGCTTCCCAGGACTGAGAGGATCTTGAGTAGAGTTCTCCGGAGCTTGGTCAGCTCATGCTCGACGCCCCACACCGCCCCGAACTCATGAAGGGTTGGGGAGGTTAGCTTGTCGAACAACACCTGGAGAGAGGCCGACAGAAAAGCTCCGCCGATTGTGAGTGTTGCCATGCTCTTTTCACAACCAATCCTACAATTTTTTTTTAGCAATTAATGGTCCTGTTCACATAATACAGAGGGGATGGGGTTAGAAGGAGATGATCTCTGCATTTTTAAGTTGACTTGACTTGATTGGATGATTGTAGTCAAAAAAAATACTAATCATAATTAATTCTGTAGTTTGTTAGATGTTGTTGTCTAGCTGTTGGTTTTTTACCATCATTTTTCACTTCTTTTAAGTGGTTGTGTGGTATGGGATGTTTGTGTGGTATCTGTTTGATGGGAGGAAGTTCCTTGTAAATTTCCTTGAATCAAATGAAAGATTACAGTGGATTAATACTCTGACTACAAGGGAGGGAAGATATTTAGACTTGAATCTCCCCTTTGTTTAATGCTGGGTTCTTGATGTGGCGGTGGAAAGTGAATCTTGTTTTCCGTTGACCAGGTGAACGTCAGGACCTCTTGAGAATCCTCTCTTTGGATGGCAGACGGAGTAACACAGCTCCTGTCAATAAGGAATCTCAAAGAGATTGTAGGTAAAGATTAACTTGTACGCAGCAAGTTGTTCGAAGAGTTGAACTCTCTTTCTTTTTGGTGGAAGTCTTGGTGCTTCTACCGCTCACAAGCGAAATTCTTCTCCAAGAATTATCTGATCAACTGACCCCTTCTTCATAACAAACGGGGCTATTTATAGAGGTTTCAAAGGTGAACATGCCTCCCTAAAAAAAGCTCCATAATGAGGGTTAACTTCCTCATTATGTGGGCAGTAATTGACCCAATAACGAGGGCAGTTACAACTGAGACGCGGGTTTCGACCCTCGCGCCTTGGTGCTGCAGTGAACGCGGGTTTTGACCCTCGCGCCTTGATGCTGCAGTGAACGCGGGTTTCGACCCTCGCGTCTTGATGCTGCAGTGATGCTGAGACGCGGGTTTCGACCCTCGCGTCTTGATGCTGCAGTGATGGCTATGATTAGCCCTGCGTCTGGAGTTTGGACTCTGCTTTCCCTTTTTTTTTGTGACTTGTCCTTAGTGATTTTTAGACAGCCTACAGAACCCCTCCAAAGTTTTCGATATTCCGCGGTTGATTGGGACGGATTTCGAAATACTTTGGACTTTGGTTGAGTTCATACTTCTCATGATTGGACTGACAATCATTTGAGATGCTCTGAGCTTGATCCTGTCTGGAATATGGTCTTCGTGAGTGTACTGTGAAACCCTTTGAAGCCGCCAGAAATGATCGTGGTGAGTATTTAGATACACAGTCTAGACTTCCCCAGTGCTCTGAATTTGTTGTTGGTGTACTCTGAACCAGGGGTAAACAGTCATCTGCTTGTGCCAGTGTACTGTTGAACTGAAAAGACTGAATGCAAGTCCTGTAGACGCAGGGGTCATGTTACTTTAAAGACAAAGTCCTCACTTGGAGTGGGGACGCATCATTAGTTTGCTGCAGAACCGCGCTCTTGTAGGGATGTGTCTTTTGAGATGAAGACGCAGCTTTCGCCCTTTGGCCTTGCTGAAGAGGCGCGATTTGGAGGAACGCGGTTTTTCGTTGAACACAAATCCGTGTTGTGGGCGCGTTACCACATGTCCGGTAGAACTGAAGGGACATTTTTCCTTTGGCACGCGAATTTTGCGCTACATTTAATATGCACGCCACGTGTCGGGCGGGATTAGGCCTCGAGCCAAGCACCGCGTATCTCTGGAGATTTTTGTGCCTAAAAAGACAACAGTCTTTCAAGAGTCATCATTAGACTCTTCTTCTTCGCCGAGTTCTTTTAGGGTTAAGAAAAAGCTCAAAGCTTTTCTCCATTTTCACCACCTTCAACAGTGATTTCACGGTCGAAATGGCACCCAAGACCAAACCCGCTTCTTCGTCTTCGAGCACCGTCGCTCCGGAGATTCAATGGGCGGTTCCTCCATGCAGGAGGCCCCTATTTCAGGTAGTAAAATCATCTGATTTGGTTTCCGCCATTGAAGGGGCTTATAGAGTTCTTTTAACTCTTAAGTCCCTTTTGAATGTGAACTGCCAACGCGGGCTCATGCCCGTGTTTGATCTTCAGGCGCGGTTCTTGAGTTGATAGACAAGACGCAGGTTTGACGACCTCTGCATATTTCGTTTATCAACTTGAGTCCGTAACTGTTTGTTGAACGCATGGCCTCATAGAGCCTTGCGTTTTGGACTTAATGCTCAGAATATTTCTAAGTGTGGGAGTTCAGACGCA
Organism: Agave tequilana; assembly: GCA_038442645.1. NCBI lineage: Eukaryota > Viridiplantae > Streptophyta > Magnoliopsida > Asparagales > Asparagaceae > Agave > Agave tequilana. The sequence goes on along the minus strand of JAVJIF010018080.1, from coordinate 2,119 downwards.
GACTTCTTACAATTCTTGCGTCTTGTAAGATCAGACGCACGTTTTAATGAATCTCGCGTCTGAGTCCGATACTTAGAAATTTTCTAAGTCCTGGATTTTAAAGTGCGGGCTTCATGCTAGCCTCGCGTTCTTTGAGGCTGGACGCAGATTTTGATGATCTCCGCGTCTGGATTCATTCCTGCGTTTGAGTCTCAAACACTTAGCCATTTTCTTTCAGATTTCTGATCAAGTGTTGTTCTCTTTGCAGTACGATACTCCTTCAACCCTTTGTCCAAAAAGTGCCATTTGGGCATGTAGGCGGTGCTGATCGTAATCTAACCTTCGTGTTTCAGAGAACTGCTCCTGTGACTACTGGTAAGTCGAAGGAGCGAAAGGAGAGAGGATCTCTAAGGCCAGTATGGTGACCCTCCGAGAGATTATCTCTGATGGACTGTTTGAGACGGATTCTCGCACTCCATTACGGAAGCCTGTCTTCTTCTTTGGTGACGACATTGACAAGGATGATAGGATTTTGCACGACGGAGATTATAAGTGGCTCCGTCAGATAGGGGATAGGAGGTTCTTTCTTCCCAATATGGAGATGATGTATCCCCTATCTTATCTTCAGCATATGTCTGTTCACGTGCGATGGACTGGGATCTTTCCCGATTTGTCTCCGGTGTCTCTCTTGGCAGACTAGGTGCCAAAGAAATACACTCTGCCGGCCATGGGAAAGAGGTCTTGGTTTATTCCCCGGATTGGTCAGGTCTGAATATCCGAGAGGGGAAACCCCTCAGCTTGGCACCACCTTCATCAACCAGTTCATGAAGGCCAGGGGTGATTTTCCCATCGACTTCCGCCCGCTCGGGTGGGTTCATTCTTCCAACAGATCCTGGTGGGGCAGGATGGTTGGATTTGTCCTTGTCGAACTTGGAGCTCTGCTGGAACAGGTGGGGCTGTACCACTCGGTCAGGGCTGTGCAGTATGGCCTCCCGCAAAGTTCTCATAATTTCTATGACATCCTGGAGCACTATAATCCTTTGACGGGCACATTTTTTACTCCGGTCAGAGAGATGGGGCTCGCTCTTCATGAGCTGTATGAAGTCTCGGGGCTTGTTATGGGAGATGCCCCTTATGAAGAATACGTTCCGACTTCTGAAGAACTTCATCTCTGGAAGAAGGAGAGCCCTCAAGTATATGAGACTTACTGGGAAGTGTTGTGTCACTTCCACATCTGCGACCAAATAACCTCCTGGAGAACTAGAGGTGTCAAGCAGATGTCCTGGGCGAGTTACCTATTTAATGGTATAAATGAGAAGGACAGCCCAGTGACCAGCCTGACTCCTAGCACTGATGAAGAAATTGCTGAGAGGATTAACGCCTCTGCAAGCTCTTACACCACAGAGTCAAATGAAGATACTTTCAAACCTGATACGGTTTTTGAAAGCTTTCATCATCAGGCTCGAGTTCCTATTTCTGACCGGGCGCTGTTGGCGGGCTTTCTTATGCTATGACTGAAGCGTTGTGTAGTGCCAACACTGCCACATGAAGTAATTGTCGCCGATGTGGTGTATCCGGCGGTTTTGTTGGCCTACGAAAAGTCTATCGCCCTTCTTCTAGCAATGGTGGCTGGAATTCAAAGTGGATTACGGGCTCTAGTTAAAAGCCTGTGCCAAGTGGAAGCCGTTGTCGACTCCAAGGGTAGACCAGAGGTTGACTCGGAGGGAAGGCCAAGAGTAAAGACCCCTAACCCCAGGATCGAGCTTCCATATACGCACCTGATGGCTTGGTACGTTATGCACTGACCTTCACTGATGACGGCAGTGCCTCTGTCTGAGGGGTTTGTCCCTTTTGTGCAGAAGCTGGAGAATTCGAGCTGGTCCAACTACTATATGTTCTTCGTTCGGAATGTATTCTAAACGCTTCGAACTACCAGCTCGACCGTTGCTTCCCCGAGATTGCTGATACATCTTACGCGGGATAAATTTTCTGACCTTGCGGGACAGATGATTTCACAAGACTGTCATCGGGAGTCTTCTGGTGGCTGATTAATATTCGGCTGGGTATCTGCTCTTTCGGCAAGGGAAACTCATGTACGATCGAGCCTTATATGCCGAGTCGTTTTGCTCGACAGTTCGGC